>BOPN01004391.1:51129-56129 GCA_017312705.2 Penaeus japonicus | reverse complement strand
CATCAAAGGCGATTTTCTAAATTGTGACATCATAGATGTTGGGGAAAGATGGGATTGGCCAGCTGTCGCTGCGGGTGAGGTGGATTCGACCAATGAGAGGAGGGATATGGACGTCATCGATGTTGTTTCGACCAATGAGAAGAGGGTTAGTGACGTCATTGATGTTTCAACAAATGAGAGGAGGAATAGTGACGTCATCGACGTTGTTTCGACCAATGAGAGGGGTTCAAATGACACTACCTTCGATGACGTCAACCCGGTCGAAGAAAACGGAATTCCGAAAGAAAACGTGACGCTGACAGAAGAAAACGAGAACTTGTCGAGGAGAAACTGCGGTATTCGGAAATCTTACCGAAATATGGTCGTGGCGATGGAAGAAGAAAGCGATTCGGACGATTTCTCGTCCGATTTCTCGGCCGACGACGACCACCACGACGACCAAGACGATGACGTGGTCTTTGACGACGAGGAAGTCGGAATGAGACAGTCTGAACCTCTCGAAATAAGGGAGAGACGAACAGAGGAAGAGAGAGAAGAGAGAAGGATGATAACACCCACCCACGGATGGGAGGAGTCGAAGCTCAAGCCAAAGTCATACCTGGAAACGGACTTGGACGCCATCTTGTGTTCGGATGAGGCGGAGAGCGTTCGAAACCTTGGCTCGGACTTTGCCGGAGAAAAATTTGACTTGGAGCTTGACTTGTTGGAAAAATCGGAAGAAATCGGAAAGGAAGCGATGTTGGATTTGGAACGAGAAATGGCGGGAAATGGCGAGAGTTCGGGCGAGTCTGAGCGAGAAATGGCGAGAAACGGCGAGAAAGCGGGAGACTATGAGCGAGATGTGGCGAGGATTAGCGAGTTCTCACGAGAGATGACGAGACTCAGCGATGAACCACGAGAAACGGCGAGACCCAGCGAGGAACCGCGAGAAACAGCGAGACCAAGCGAGGAACCACGAGAAACAGCGAGGAAGAGCGAGGAACCACGCGAAACGGCGAGACCCAACGAGGAACCACGAGAAACAGCGAAAAAGAGCGAGGATCCACGAGAAACGGCGACAACCAGCGAGGAACCGCGAGAAACAGCGAGACCCAGCGAGGAATCGCAAGAAACAGCGAGACCCAGCGTGAAACCGCGAGAAACGGCGAGAAACAGCGAGGAACCACGAGAAACGGCGACAACCAGCGAGGAACCGCGAGAAACAGCGAGACCAAGCGAGGAACCACGAGAAACAGCGAGAAAGAACGAGGAACCGCGAGAAACAGCGAGACCCAGCGAGGAACCGCGAGAAACAGCGAGAAAGAGCGAGAATGCAGACCTCGGGCGAGAAATGACGAGAACCAGCGAGAAACTACGAGACCTGCAGAGCTTGATTGCCAAAACGCGGGAAAAAATGAAGGATTTTGACCGCGACATCAGCGAATCGGACCGATTTTACGCCGATTTGGCCCAAGAGGAAAAATCGGGGCTCAACAGGAGGCGACATTTGGGCGGGAAGGTGAAGAGGCCGGCATGCCCCCCTCCCCCTCCCCCTCCTCTACGAAGTTCGTCTTTTTCTTCTTCTTCCTCTTCTTCTCATTCTCCTCTTCCTCGGATTTCTCCTTCTTCCTCTCCTTCTCCTCCTCCTCATTCTTCTTCTTCTTCCTCTTCTTCTTTCTCTTCTTCTTCCTCAACTCGCCCTCATCCTCCTCTTCCTCCTCCCCGCCTTTCTTCTCTTCCTTCTTCTACTTCTTCTCGTCCTCCTCCTATTCCACCTCCACGTCTTTCTTCTCTTCCTTCTCCTCCTCATCCTTCTTCCTCTTCTTCTTTCCCTCTCTCTTCTTCTTCTTCTTCGTTGTCTTCTTCTCCTCTTCCTCCTCCATCATCTTCTCTTTCTGATTCCTCTTATTCTTCTTCTAGTCTTCCTTCTCCTTCTTCCTCCTCTTCTTCTTCGATTATTCCTCTTTCCTCCTCTTCCTCTTCCACTCTGGTGTCTTCCTCTCTATCTCTTCTTCCTCCTCTTCACTTGTCTATTGTATCTTCTTCACCTCCTAATTCTTCTTCAACCCTTACCTCTTCTTCTTCTTCGTCCTCTTCTCCTGTTCCTCTCGTTTCCCCAACCTCCTCTTCCCCCTTACCTTCTCCTCTATCTCATCCTCCTCCTCTTCCTTCTTCCTCGCCTCCTCCCCTCACTCCTCCTTCCTATTCCTCTTCGTCTTTCCCTCTCTCCTCTTCTGGTTTTCAGTTTCCGAAACTTTCTTCAGTTTCCCCTCCAAACCGAGAGATAATTCAAGAGAAAACGGACCGCATAGAAAACGACGTCCACGAAGAAGGAAATCGCGAAGTTATCCCTCAAAAGGAATCAAAGAAAATGGACGAAAGACACGAAGAAGATATAACGAGAACAGTTATTCAAGAAAATTTGGAAACCAAAATGGATGATTTGGAATCAAATGATGGAGTTATTCATCAAAAGCCAAAGGAAGAGGAAGTGGGAAGTTCTAAAGAAAACGAGGAAATGGCTTTGAACATTTCCGATTCAAGTTCAGATGATGAGAGCGAAGATGATCTAGAGGTTACTGTAGTTTCCCCTCCAAAGAAAATGGGAAATATGGAAGAAAACGAGGAAAACGGAGGAAATATGGAAGATGAAGAATTGTCCTCTGCTTCTTCTTCCTCTTCCTCCTCTACGTCTTCCTCTTCCTCTCCTGAATCTGAATCTGAAAAAGAAACAGGAGAGAGAGAGGTAAAGAGAGAAGGCCAGAGTTTGGTTTCGTCAGATTCAGGGAACGCGGATGTACAAAGAACCATTGAAAACGTCCATGTCTCTGAATTTACAGCAGTATCCCCTGTGGAGTCTCCCGTGGAGCCAAAGAAAACGGAAGACCTCGAAGAAAACGGAAGAAAAAAATTGGCAAAACCGGTCCAAATTGACGACCCTTCGAACACGAAGGAAGAGAGAAGAATAGAAGATAATAAAGAAGACCCAAATCAAGTCAGAGAAGAGGCAACCGAGTCCAAAGACAGCTCAGAGATTACCGTAATCTCCCCTCCAAAGAAAACGGACGACGAGCCTTTCGTAACTCTCAAGATTAATTCCAAAATTCCTTTTCTTCTCGTCCCTCTCGCTTCGAAGGGAAAATCATTCGACCCTTCGGTGTTGGAGCAATTTTTATCACCCGAGCAAGTTCCCTTTGTTTATTCTGTTCCTCAAGAACTAAACGAACAAACAAACGTTCATGCGGATAATAGCGAAGGTCAATTAACCAGAAAATCGTCTGTTGAAATGAGTGAAAATTTATCAAATGACGTGAAACGAAACGAAACAATACGTGAAAGTAATATCGTCGGAAGTGACATTGGACACACATTCGTCACAAGCACACCGTCAAAGAAGGAAGGAATAGTTGAGTCACCCGTTGAAAAGTCGATCAAAGAAAATGGTAAGTGAGAATGGATAGCCTTTGATTTTTATGGGAAGCTAAAGCAAAATTGAAATTGATTTATATCAACTGTTTTAGAAAGTAAAAGTATATTTTTAGATCAATAGTAAGGGGAGAGAGAAGAGAGAGAGAGAAAGAAAGGTAAACATGCAGAAAATTAAGAGAAAAATATGCGTATTGAAGGGTGAAAATATATTAAATAGAGTGAAAGACAGAAAGAGAAAGAGAGAAAAAGGAAGTTAAGGAGAGAGAGAGATAGAGAAATGAAGAAAGCCAGAGCGAAGGCGAGCGAGAGAGAGGAGAGGAGGAAGAACAAGAGAGAGAGAGAGAGAGCAAGAAAAAGAGAAAGAGAGCGAGAGAAAAAGAGCAAGAGAAAGAGAGAGAGGGGGAGGAAGAGAGAAAGAGCGAAAGAGAGAGATTAAGAGAGAGAGAGAGAGAGCGAGAGAAAAAGAGCAAGAGAAAGAGAGCGAGATAGAGAAAGAGAGAGAGATGGAGGAAGAGAGAAAGAGCGAAAGAGAGAGAGAGAGAGAGAGAGAGAGAGAGAGAGAGAGAGAGAGAGAGAGGGAGGGAAGAAGAGAGAAAGAGAAAGAGCGCAATAAAGAGAGAAAGAGAGCGAGAGAGAGAGAGAGAGAGAGAGAGAGAGGGAGGGAAGAAGAGAGAAAGAGAAAGAGCGAAAGAGAAAGATTAAGAGAGAGAGAGAGAGAGCAAGAGAAAGAGAAAGAGAGCGAGATAGAAAAAGAGAGAGAGAGGGAGGAAGAGAGAGAGAGGGAGGGAAGAAGAGAGAAAGAGAAAGAGCGAAAGAGAGAGATTAAGAGAGCGAGAGAGAGAGAGAGAGAGAGCGAGAAAGGGAACACTCGTGATGCGAGGATGTCCTTCTTGCTCCGAGAACCACCGGAAGTAGCGAACATCCGACTAAGATTCTGAACCCCGATATAACGAACGCCCCATATACGTTTTGAGAGAGAAAGATTACAGCGATAACACATTCGAGAGAAAGATAAAACTGTAATTTCATAACGGAAGTGACTTATCAAATGTTTGTGTTTATTTATAGTGTTTGTTTTCCTTGTGTTTCTTTTATTGAGGGTTTAGGGTCACTGTGGGAAAGGTGGGTTGCCAGGTAGACATTTTCTGGACGATTTAATGGCGGAACATGAAGGGGAGACACAGAGAGAGAGAGAGAGAGAGAGAGAGAGAGAGAGAGAGAGAGAGAGAGAGAGAGAGAGAGAGAGAGAGAGAGAGAGAGAGAGAGAGAGAGAGAGAGCTCTTCTCTCCTTCCCTCCTTCAACAATAATAATAATAAACATTTTGATAAAGACGATAATAAACATGATAATAATTATGATGATAATAACCTTTCTTGCCACTCAAGCTGTGCTTCATCCAACTGCAAACTCCGCGCAGGAAGCATCTCCTTGTACATGGCTCTGAGGATGGCCGGTGCATTGGACTCTGCTTCATAGTTGAACATCATCTTAATAGCCAGAGGATATTTCTCCAAACTGACTCTTTCTTCACTGTTTGAATCTGCATTGAAAAAATAGTTAAAACATCAATATCACTTTTATTACTGCTATC
>BOPN01004391.1:37273-41022 GCA_017312705.2 Penaeus japonicus | reverse complement strand
AAATATGCATGCGAGAAATAGACCAGAAAAATAGCATAGTTTCCCATCGAACAAAACCAATTACCTCCGTTTTCTATCGTGGGAACGTCACAGACCCCTATATATACCCCATCATAACCCTTTTTCTAAACACAAAAGGGCACGAATGACACATTTTTCGAACGTTATGCATAACGCCTTTCTCTAATTTCAGAAGGAAGGAAGACGGAAGATCGCGATAACAAGGAAGAGAAGAAGGAAGAGGATCCTTGTATCGAGGTCGGCCCGCACCCGGCTAATGGCGGTTGCGTTTCCGGTCTTCAAAGTCACGCTTCCTTTTCCTTCAGTTTGAGTCCATCCGCAAGCGACGCTGGATCGGCGAGGACCGCTTGCGACGCCGGGGGAAGTGCGGGAACCGGTGCGGGAGGTTCGGCCCGGGAATCGGCGAATTCGGCCCGGGAATCGGCGATTTTGGACCAAGTTTCAAAGGATTTGAAAAAGGGCGCCATGTTGAGGTCGTTCGGAGGCGTTCAGTATGACGACGTCTTCGACTTCGAGAGTTTGGAGAGTTGCGAAGTCGTCGCCACGCCCGGGCCTGTCACCCCATCCACGGACGTGGACGTGGGCGTGGATGTGGATGTGGGCGTAGGGACGCAGGATGGGCGTGGGTGGTCCCTCACCAACGAAGTTCCGGAGGCCATCTTCAACACCTCTGCCACGTCCGAGCCATTCAGCGACGGTTTCGGACACGGGCGGGGAAAACAAAATGGCGGCGAGAGAGAGGCCCAAAAAGTGGCCCAAAATCCCGGCCTAAATTTGGATCTTTTCGGCCTGCCGGTCCAATGGAGCGAAAGGGAGGCGGAGAAGAGGCGAGAAAGGCAGGAAGAAGAAGGAGGAGGAGAAAATGTGGAAAGATGGTCATTGCGAATAGAGGAAGAAGGAGAGAGACAATTACGAAGGAAGGAAGAAGAGGAGAAAGAGATAAAAGAGAGAAAGGAAGAAACAAACTTAGGTTATCGCATCTACTCCTCTTCCTCCTTCGACGAAGAAGAGGGAGAGGAAGAAGAAGGAGAAGAGGAGGAGGAGGAAGAAGAGGAGGAAGAAGAAGAAGAAGAGGAAACGAAGAGAGGAGAAGAGGAGAAGAAGAGGACCAAAAAGAGAAAGAAGAAGAGGGAGAGGAGGAAGAGGCAAGGCGGCGAGCGGGGAGCGAATGAGGGAAGTGAGAGAGAGACCGATAATTCGGACACACAAGAAGACGTGTTTGAAGCGAATCTGACGTTGAGAATTGGAGGACAAAGGCTGATAAAGAAGGGAGATAGAGAGAATGTGATAAAGAAGGGAGATAGAGAGAATGTGATAAAGAAGGGAATTAGAGGAATGCTGATAATCGAAGGAGACAGAGAGACTGTGATAAAGGAAGGAGATAGAGGAACGCTGATAATCGAAGGAGACAGAGAGACTGTGATAAAGGAAGGAGCTAGTGAGACACCGATAAAGGAAGGAAATAGAGAAACGGTGATAAATTGGCGAGAGAGTGAAAGAATTGTGATAAAGGAGGGACATAGAGAGAGAGTGCTAAACGAGGGAGCTAGTGAAACAGTGATAACCATGAGAGGAAGTGAGAGAATCACAGTAAAAGAGAGAGACAGAGAGACTGTAATGAATGAGGAAGAGAGAGAGATCGTGATAAATGAAGGAGGAAGTGAAAGAATGACGATAAAAGAGGAAGAGACAGAAGAACCACACGGGACCCCGAGAACCGTTAGCGAAAACGAAGAGGAAGCAGAAGAAACGCCGATAATAAAGACGAGATCAAGAGAATACGGAGAACCTCTCGACTTGACCTCGCTTCCCCGCACGAGTTCCTGCTCTGACCTCCCTCGCCACGTGGCTCGGGGTCAAGAGAGGTCAGGCGAGGAGGGGAGGTTTCCCCCTCGACGGAACCGCAGTTTCCACGAGGAAGGCCTGGCCAATCACAGCGGCCGAAGGCGGCGGCGGAGGCCTCAGCCAATCAGCGTCGACCTCGCGGAGCAGTTTCTGACGCAAGAAGGGCTCAAGTCTCCCGTCTTGACCAATCAGAGGGGCGGTGGGTTGATTCTGGCCAATCAGAACGCCGAGCGGGTTGAATTGGCCAATCAGAACGCCGAGCTGGTGGAATTGGCCAATCAGAGTGCAGAACGGATGGAATTGGCCAATCAGAGTGCAGAACAGATGGGATTGGCCAATCAGAATGCAAAACGAGTGGAATTGACCAATCAGAGTGTAGAACGGATGGAATTGGCCAATCAGAATGCAAAACGGGTGGAATTGACCAATCAGAGTGTAGAACAGGTGCAGCTAACCAATCAGAATGCAGAACCGGTGCAGCTAACCAATCAGAGTGCAGAACCGGTGCAGCTAACCAATCAGAGTGCAGAACAGGTGCAGCTAACCAATCAGAGTGCAGAACAGGTGCAATTGACCAATCAGAATGCAGAACAGGTGCAGCTAACCAATCAGATTGCAGAACCGGTGCAGATGACCAATCAGAATACAGAACAGGTGCAATTGACCAATCAGAATGCAGAACAAGAGGTAATGACTGATCGACAAGCCATTTACGAAGAATTGACCAATCAGAATGAAGGAAACTTCGGCTGGACCAATCAGAACCCTGATCGAGAGGTCTTGGGCGAAGTCATAGCCAATAAGTACGCAGGTGCCGAACCGTGGACCAATCAGCGCCCCGATGGCCGTCTTTACCTCGATGACGTCACCGACCCCCCCAATGAGGCACCTATACGCGACGTCACACCCGAACGAGCCAATGGCGAAGCGACGAGCGGTCAAACTATGACGTCATGGCATCGTGACGTCACGGATATTAATAGCAGTACCCATCCTTGGCACTCCCTTCAGTTACCCACTGACCGCCGCGGAGGCAGGACCCCGGTCGTCGCCGCTCCCGAGGTGCCCACGCGTACCCCCAGCAACATAGCGAGTGCCCCCGACAGTGCCACACCCGTCGCCATGCCCAAGGAGGCGCCGCCCACGCCCACCAGGGTCAAGACGCGATCCTACGGGCACGTGGAAGTGTACGTAGCCAAGATGGCGGAGGAAACAGGGCACGAAATACCCACACAACGTGCCCACCAGCGCAGTGCCCATCACGTGACTTTTTGCCCGGCGGTGAAACAAGTGAATTGGAGGGAAAGTTATTTCGAAGAGGAAGAGGAAGAGGAAGAAAAAGGAGGAAGAGGAGGAGGAGGAGACGGAAGAGGAAGAGGAAAAGGAGGAGGAGGAGGAGGAGGAGGAGGGAAAGAAAGTGGAATAGAGGACGAGGGAAGAGAGGACGATAAAAACGGGGGGGAAGAAACGAAGAAGGAAGAGGAGGAGGAGGAGGAGGAGAGAATAAACGAGGGAATAACGCGAGTGAAGATTGTGGAAGCCAAGAGTCCGAGAGTGCAGAGAGTGACTCCCGTCGCCACGCCCACTCTGGCCCAAACTCCGCCCACATCGGCCCAAACTCCTCCCACATCGGCCCAAATTTCCCCCACTTTGGCTCAAACTCCGCCCACTTTGGCTCAAACTCCGCCCACTTTGGCTCAAACTTCTCCCACATTGGCCAAAACCCCGCCCACTTTGGCCCAAACCCCGCCCACATCGGCCCAAACTCCTCCCACATCGGCCCAAATTTCCCCCACTTTGGCCCAAACTCCTCCCACATCGGCCCAAACTCCGCCCACTATGGCCCTAACTCCTCCCACATCGGCCCAAACCCCGCCCACTTT
>BOPN01004390.1:122500-126294 GCA_017312705.2 Penaeus japonicus | reverse complement strand
TATATATATATTCATATATATTGACATGAAAACATATGCACAGATAGACAAATAAACAGATAAAAACACAGATACAGATATAGATACATTATAGATATATGGACATGTAATACACACACAGATACAGATATAAATACATTATAGATATATGGACATGTAATACACACACAGATACAGATATAAATACATTATAGATATATGGACATGTAATACACACACATGATACCCTCCCGTAGCTTTCTCGCTCTGTCAGCTTCCCTAGCGCGTGGAATGAGCGTCGTAAGTCACAATACTTCCCTGATTTCCCAAGGCCTTCTTTAGCGCGGCCTATAAAATTTAGCTTCGCGCCGAGAGGCCAGAAGGGAGATAAAGCGTGTGCTAGGTGAGAGTTAGGAGTTAGGAGAAATGAAGGTTGGGGGGAGGGGGGAGGAGAAAGGACGGTAGGGGGAAGGGGGGGTAGGAGGAAGGACGGTGGGATGGGGTGGGGGTAGGAGAAAGGACCGTGAGGGGAAGGGGGGGGTAGGAGAAAGGACGGTAGGATGGGGTGGGGGTAGGAGAAAGGATGATGAGGGGAGGGGTGTAGGAGAAAGGACGGTGGGGGAGGGGGGGTAGGTGAAAGGACGGTGGGGGGAGGGGGGGGAGGAGAAATGAAGGTGGGGAGAAGGGGGAGGAGAAAGGACGGTGGGGGGAAGGGAGGAAGGGGGGTAGGAGAAAGGACGGTGGGGGGAAGAGGGGATAGGAGAAAGGACGGTGAGGGAGGGGGGGGTAGGAGAAAGGACGGTGAGGGGGGTGGGGGTAGTTATGAGAAAAGACGGTGGAGGGAGGGGGGGAGTAAAAAGAGGATGAGTGAGTTGTTTTGATAAAGAGGGGAGAGATGAGGAAGGTAGTAATGTAAGTGTTGAAAAAAAAGATAAATGGAACATGAAACAAAAGATGAATATGGTGGAAGATAGAGGGAGAAGGGGAAGGGGAGGTGACATAAACGACAAATGAAGTAAATAATAACACGGAAGAAACGGAGAGGAGAGTTAAAGAAAGAAAGAAATTAATCGATAAAAGATGAAAACAAGGACAAGAGAATAGGCAAAAGATGAAATAAAGGAAGAATACAAACAAAGAATAAAAGAGAGAGAAACAAAATGAATTCGGTAAATGCATCAATAATGAAAGACAAGCAAGAAAGAGAGGAATGAGTAAGAAAAAACGTTAAAAAGGGGGAAACAAGAGATAAGAGAAAGGAAGGAGTAAAGGGCAGTTAAGAAGAACAATAGATATTCAAAAAATACTAAAGAAAGAGGTAGTGAATTGAAAGATAAGCAAGAGAAAGCACGAGAGTAATTAGCGAAAAGAGAATGACTGAGAAAACATATAAGGAAGTAGAGAAGCAAGGAAGAAGCGAAAAGATGAAAAGAGGAAAAAATGAAAATAAAATGGGAAAGGGAAGTGAAAGACAGAAAACATAAACGAGAAAAGAGGGAGAGAAAGGGATAGATCTCTCTCTCTCTCTTTCTCTCTCTCTCTCTCACTCTCTCTCTCTCTCTCTCTCTCTCTCTCTCTCTCTCTCTCTCTCTCTCTAACTCACTCTCTCTCTCTCTCTCTCTCTCTCTCTCTCTCTCTCTCTCTCTCTCTCTCTCTCTCTTTCTCTCTCTCTCT
Source organism: Penaeus japonicus (assembly GCA_017312705.2). Lineage (NCBI taxonomy): Eukaryota > Metazoa > Arthropoda > Malacostraca > Decapoda > Penaeidae > Penaeus > Penaeus japonicus. The sequence goes on along the minus strand of BOPN01004390.1, from coordinate 124,641 downwards.
CTCTCTCTCTCTCTCTCTCTCTCTCTCTCTCTCTCTCTCTCTCTCTCTCTCTCTCTCTCTCTCTCTCTCTCTACTCACTCTCTCTCTCTCTCTCTCTCTCTCTCTCTCTCTCTCTCTCTCTCTCTCTCTCTCTCTCTCTCTCTCTCTCTCTCTCTCTCTCTCTCTCTCTCTCACCTACTAACTCACTCATTCACTCACTAACTCACTAACTCACTCACTCACTCACTCACTCACTCACTCACTCACTCACTCACTCACTCACTCACTCACTCACTCACTCACTCACTCACTCACTCACTCACTCACTCACTCACTCACTCACTCACTCTCTCTTTCTTTCCTTCCTCAATGCATATAGGAGACGATGCAAGAAAAATAAACAATAAAAAAAGAAAATAAAAAAATACGTAGAAAAAAAAACTATAGATGGAGCTTGGGCAGAGACTAAAGGTCAATTAATGGCTGAATGCATTTCTTGTTTACGATGGAATAAAAATAGATTTGTGTTTACAGGGAATGGAATCTTGGAAACTGCTGTCGCGCTTTTGTTGTTTGTGGCATTTCGTTGTATGAACATTCTCTGCTTCATATTTGTGGTATATAATTCGCTAAGGAAAATGCGTTGATGTGTTTATGATAATGATGATAATGACGATGGTAGTAGTGATAATGATAATAGTAATGATAAGAAGAAGAATTATGATAATAATGACTATGATGATAGTGAGTAATAATGGTAGCAATTATAATGATAATGACAATGATGATAGTAATTATAGTAGTGATAATGATTATAATAAGGACATTGACAATAGTAATAATGATAATAGTTATAATATTATTAATGATAATGATCATAATTTCAATTATGATAGTAAAAATGATAGTAATAATGATGATAATAACGGCAATACAAAAGTATTAATAATGATGATAATAATGACGGGAGCTACAGAGAGAGAGAGAGAGAGAGAGACGAAAGATAAAGGCTAAGTAAGAGAGAAAGAGAGAGCGAGCAGCGATGACAAAGGTTAATCTGCAACGACTGTCATAATACTTGTTATATAACAGAACTCATATTCAAGATTTTCTTACTGACAAATATATTTTTCAGCATCATTACCATCATCATTTTCAGCCTTCTAGTTTTATCATATTTACCGTTTTTATGGGATCCTGAGTGGAACACCAGTTAGGATAAGGTTTCCCTGGTGAAAGAATATAGAGGAAAAAAGTAATAAGTATAATGCAATCACTGGAAGTTTGAGAGAAGAAGTTGTTAAGTTTACTTTTACAACATTCCATATCGGGAGGAGAGAAAATGCATTCGAACTTTAAACTAGAACCTTTTTTTGAGAGTTCTTTTTAGACTCCTTGCTAATACTTAAATTGCGTTTTCGTTGAGGCTGTTGCTACACATGATAGTATACTTTCTATTCTGAAAGAGTGAATCGTTTTGTTGATCTTTCGATATACTGATTTTTTTTCTTCTTTCTTTACATATATCTTCAGATAATTTGATCTTGTCTTTTTTAAATATTGGTACAGTTGAAAACGATGAATATTGCAATAAAAAAAGTGTTATGGCGTTGTCTTAGTATACTTTTTTATACCAAAAGATTATCTCTTTTCGGGATTGATTAATATTACACTGTGTCAATTCTTCTTTACATGATTTAGATGCCTCTAGGTGTTTTAAGTATATCATTCACACTATATCACATTAATTTTGTAATAGATCAAATAGCAATTTTGCGCTCTATTAACAGACCTAACAGGCGTGAACTAAATCCATTTACCTTAGTATGCCATTTCTCACCCTAGAAGAGATCGCCAACTGCTCATACTGTGTACTGAAGGAAGGAAAATAAACAGCTTGCCTACTTGCTTTTCAGCTTGCAGGGAGTGCAAGAGCAGATTGCATTCGCCTGTCCTATTTTGGCACGTTAGTCTCCTTGGGATGATATCTATCCAGCCTTTTGCATACTGATATTACATTCGGCACGGCGTTGCGAGTTTTGACAACACTCCTCTCGGGCTTAAAAAAAACTTTTGGAAACGACCAGACTAATCATTCGGAAATAGTCGTTTACTTTTGAAAACTTTTCGTGTCAAGTGCGGTTTGAGTGGATGTTTCTCAG
>BOPN01004390.1:102500-115000 GCA_017312705.2 Penaeus japonicus | reverse complement strand
ATGTAGATGCAAACGAAGATCAAAGGTCAAGGAAGTTTCTTGAAATATATATGTATAATTTGCTCCTTACTGTTGTTCTTCCAAACTTCTTATTCATTTTCTATTTTACATCAGTCTGAGGAGCAGTATGGTGCAAGTCACATCAGGTACAGCGCAGACACTAAGCCATGTTCACTTATCTTGACTGTGATCACGCTCATCTAATCACATAACAAAGACACCCACGTCTACCATAAGGATAACCAGGACAATGGCTTGCTGAAAACATTGCTCTCTCGCAGTCGTGAGTTTCAAACGGTATATATTCTTGAGCCCAAACCCATTTGATTCAGTCAGCCGTCCCCTTCTATTACGAATTTTGTTTTAAAGAATGGTAGATATGTAGAACGTAGTATGTAGAAAATGCATGGAATTAGAACAAATCATTCCCAGAACGGAATATGTAATTAACGTTTCAACATAATATTTGCATCAGATAACAATGGCTTTTTGTAGCAAATATCACATATGATATCTACAGTACCTATGTGTCTATAGTATGTCAGGAAAATTAACATGTATATCACATACATACATATTGAAAGTACTGTACTGAATTGTGAATAATTATATTTTCAATGAAGTTCTATATAGAGCACGAATTATAGGAATTCTTTGAAATGGGCTTGTAATCTTGTAATGCTCGACAGAAGCTAATGTGTGCTTATGGATTACAAAACCTTTGTTGTCATCTAAATAAAATTAGCTGTAATTTAGATGTAAAGGATATGGAACACTGTATTATTTGCATTGCTCTGTGCATTTATATTTTAATGAAAGTATGTTATACAACTGTATTCATTCAAATATGTAGATGTCCGCGATAGGTTAAAATGTCATTTTCCATTGGGAAATAAAACAAACTAATAATATATTCCAATTCAAACATTTCCAGCATATGGAGATATATTCATATGATATAAAGTTTCCCGTTTAAATTGATGATTTGGTTATCCCAAGTCTTAAAAATGGATACAAGTTTCTATCCTTGTTCTAGGACGCAGGGACTTAACTTGCTGCGGCGGACGGGTGTCATGACGTATGTGACGAGACTCGTATTAGCATATTTGATGTTACGGGAGAGTAGGTAGTTATATTTCTTTATTGTACCATGTGTAATAATTCTATTTAGTGACTGATGATGGCAATTGTAATTATAACTACAATAATTTCCCTAATATTTACCAAATAGGATTAGTTTAAAATTCCAAACATAGATGGAGCCAGTCTCTCTTAGCGCCAGCAGGATAGAAAGTCGTTTACGGTCTCTACCAAGCAAAATCTTCAAAGAGCATGACATACACCAAGTACCGGCGATGCAGGATGCACAGAGGAAGGTGATCCATATCATGTGCAACGTCTGCAAAGTGCCATTCTGCCAATGTGCCTTTTTTGTGCTGTGGCAGTCATAAGCACAGGTCTCCTTCTTCTTCCCCCCTCTCTCTCTCTCTCTCTCTCTCTCTCTCTCTCTCTCTCTCTTTCTCTCTCTCTCTATCTCTCTATCTTTCAATCTATTTATCTATCTATCTCTCTCTTACTCTCTCTCTTTCTCTCTGTCTCCATTCATCCACGTGCACTGCTTGCCGTTTAGTCAGAAAGGCACACATAGGAAAACACAGGCTGACCCGACGTAAACCTAAAGGTCAAGATTTGAGTTCGCCAGCCGCCACCAAAGGAGAGACCCCTGACCCCTGACCTGTCGCCTCCGGGAAAAGTCCACGCGGTGCTACCCTACGAGTCCGCCCACTACATCTCAGATGACCTCTCGCTCCAGCCACCATCCTGTCCATTCTGTTCCCTGGCTCTCTTGGCATCACCACGTGTCATGGAAGTTCTACACAATAGCTCAAACAAAACCTTCTGTTGGTTTCAATACTCGTCAGCATTTGTGGATGTTCTGCAACAGCCGAGCGAGAGCAACATCACACTTTCTCCCTCTTTCACTCTTTCTCTTTCTCTCTTTTATCTATTTTTCTTGTTTTCTCTCTCTTTCTTTCTTTCTCTTTTTCTTTCTTTCTTCTCTCTCTCTCTTTCTCTTCCTCTTTCTTTTTCTTTCTTCTTCTCTCTTTCTCTCTCTTTAATTTTCCCCTTTTTTATCTCTTTCTCTCTCTATCTCTCTCTTTCTCTCCTCCCCGACTCTCTCTCTCTTTCTTTCTTTTCCTCTCTCTCTCTCTCTCTCTCTCTCTCTCTCTCTCTCTCTCTCTCTCTCTCTCTCTCTCTCTCTCTCTCTCTCTCTCTCTATCTCTCTATCTATCTATCTATCTATCTATCTATCTATCTATCTCCCACTTTCACTCTCCCTCTCTCTCATTCTCTCTCTGTCTTTCTCATAATCTCTCGCAAAACGGTTGTACATGTGGCACACCACGAAAACAGCTGATCACAGGTGTGGGAGCGCTAATTAGGAGCCCGGAGGAAGCCAGGTGATTTTCATGATAAAATGAGGAGACACGTGGCATGCACACGTGGAGGAATTGATTTCAAAGTATTTGTATGTACTGTGAGTGTCTGTGTGTGTGTGTGTGTGTGTGTATGTGTGTGTGTGAGTGTATGTTTGTGTGTGTGTGTGTGTGTGTGTGTGTCCATATATATTACAGTACGACAGCTAGACTGGCAGATAAGGAGAGAAAAATATAGATAGAAAGAGAGAGAGAATCAAAAACTCAATATTTCTCTTTATCTTCTCGCAAAACAAGTCTTTCCACTTACATTCCTTTTTTTATCGTGTATTTTTCAAATTGACTCGCTTTTTGGGCCTCGTTTTGATATCATTCATCTACGACTATGTAAAATATGCACCATAAACTGTCACTGAAGTTGCTGCTAAAAATAAAAGGATTTGGCAAAAAATGGAAGCAGGTGTTATGATTATAAATTGTATGCATTGACTACTCACATTCGTGTTGCTACATACATGTGTGTGTGTGTGTGTGTTTATGTGTGTTTGTGTGTGTATGTGTGTGAGTGTGTGTTTGTGTGTGTGTGTGTGTGTGTGTGTGTGTGTGTGTGTGTGTGTATGTGTGTGTGTGTGTATGTGTGTTTGTGTGTGTGTGTGTGTGCGTGTGTGTGTGTGTGTGTGTGTGAATGTGTGTGTATGTGTGTGAGTGTGTATGTGTGTTTGTGTGTGTGTGTGTGTGTGTGTTTGTGTGTGTATGTGTGTGTGTGTGTGTGAAGCGTCTATATCTGTGCGAGTAATGAAATTTCCTGGGAACATATGCTCCATTGTTCCTTCTCTCTTTGGGCAAATATATCAGCGTACGGGGTTCTGTTTTACATGAGATACGACGTACTAGCAAGATCCTCCTAATATGCACAGCTGAGAGACTTATATCTACCTTTCTTTTTTTCTTCTTTTCTTTTACTCGAAATATCTACCAGGATATACAAGGTACCATACCAGACACGTCCTTCATGTATATCACTTTTTTTCTATTTTTTTTACGATCAATGGCCTATATTTCGTCTTAAGTACCCACGCGAATTAACCGCAAATAGTATGGTTATGAAATCGCCTCAGTCATGTTATATTCATCATATACACAGAATCGGTAAAGTCTAATTCTTCATAACCCTTTACTTTAGTTCCCAAAATTAAGACTAAACGCTTTGATTTTCTTTTTTTCTACTTCATCCCCTTCTTTTTTCATTTGGAAAGGTAAAACTAGATTTGTTGAACATTATATAATAAGTATATTTTGTCTCCGAATAAACCTGAGGTAACTGTATATCTTCTGCATATTTCATCTCGTTACAAATATGATGTAACATTCCTGTATTAGCATATTCTACCTCCTTGTATATACGACAACACAATATATTTTTAAGATGACGCAAGAAGTGATTTCACCGAGTCTAAATTTAGACCAATAATTCCTTCAAGTTTACAAGAGTTTATATTTACCGTGACAAAGCAGACTTTCTAAACCCAAAATCGTCTTCCTACCGCCGATAGATACCTAAAAATAACTGTTCTTGTTACTCTTTATATCAAATTTTAACCATTATCGTCTCTTTAACCATCTGGATCAACTTAGCTTCAGGATTCAATGTGAAACCCAATTTGAAAAGTGATTAACATTGCCTGTATGGATATTGTAAGGTAAACAGCACACGTACATCTTGAAGAAAATGGATGGAGAGAATAGACTTGGAGCAGAAATTCAAAAATAAGAAATAGACATCTCGGACTATTAACGTAATTTGCGGTGTTGATTTCTGTTTACACGCGAGTTTGTTTATGTAGATGCAAACGAAGATCAAAGGTCAAGGAAGTTTCTCTTGGAATATATATGTATAAGTGGTTCCTTACTGTTAATGTTCTTCCAAAACTTCTTTATTCGCTTTTTCGAGCTTACATCAGTCTGAGGAGAAAAGGGAAAAAAAGTCAGCAGATCAGTGTACAGCGCAGACACCGCTTGCACTGACTGTCTAGACTGTGAACACGCTCATCTAATCACATAACAAAGACACCCACGTCTATCATAAGGATAACCAGGACAATGGCTTGCTGAAGACATTTCTCTCTTGCAGTCGTGAGTTTCAAACGGTATAGATTCTTGAGCCCAAACCTATTCAATTCATAGTCAGCCATCCCCTTCTATTACGATTTTTTTTAAAGAATGGTAGATATGTAGAACGTAGTATGTAGAAAATGCATGGAATTAGAACAAATCATTCCCCGAACGGAATATGTAATTAACGTTTCAACATAATATTTGCATCAGATAACAATGGCTTTTTGTAGGCAAATATCACATATGATATACTACGGTACCTATGCGTCTACCGTATGTCAGGAAAATTAACATGTATATCAATAATATACATATTGAAAGTACTGTACTAAATTGTGAATATTGATATTTTCAGTGAAAGTCTATATAGAGCACGAATTATAGGAATTTTTTGAAATGGGCTTGCAATCTTGTAATGCTTGACAGAAGCTAATGTGTGCTTATGGATTACAAAACCTTTGTTGTCATCTAAATAAAATTAGCTGTAATTTAGATGTAAAGGTTATAGAACACTGTATTATTTGCATTGCTCTGTGCATTTATATTTTAATGAAAGTATGTTATACAACTGTGTTCATATTCAAATATGTAGATGTCCGCGATAGGTTAAAATGTCATTTTCCATTGGGAAATAAAATAAAATAATAATATATTCCAATTCAAGCATTTCCAGCATATGAAGATATATCCATATGCTATAAAGTTTCCCGTTTAAATTGCATGATTTGGTTATCCCAAGTCTTAAAAATGTCCTATCCTTGTTCTATGACGCAGGGACTTAACTTGCTGCGGCGGACGGGTGTCATGACGTACGTGACGAGACTCGTATCGGCATATTTGATGTTACGGGAGAGTAGGTAGTTATATTTCTTTATTGTACCATGTGTGATAATTCTATTTAGTGACTGGTGATAGCAATTGTAATTATAACTACAATAATAATTTCCCTAATATTTACCAAATAGTTTAAAATTCCAAACATAGATGGAGCCAGTCTCTCTTAGCACCAGCAGGATAGAAAGTCATTTACTTTCTCTACCAAGCAATATCTTCAAAGAGCATGACATACACCAAGTACCGACGATGCAGGATGCACAGAGGAAGGTGATGCATATCATGTGCAACGTCTGCAAAGCGCCATTCTGCCAATGTGCCATTTTTGTGCTGTGGCAGTCATAAGCACAGGTCTCCTTCCTCTTCCCCTCATCTTCATGTTATTTTCATTGGGGAGGGTTATTTCTGAATGATATAAAGGTATGAATCTATGTCTGGTGCCTAATGATCTAACCAGAGAAAGCAAATCTATTCCCGTCTGCAACGGGTTGATAACTAAATACTTGTATCAATGCAAAAACGTCGCATAACACTCGTCACGAATTATTTTCTTAACCAAAAACTAAATGCTTTATAGCGATGAATAAGTGGGTTTTGATAATCCATTATATCATTACAGGATACGCCATATTTAGTAATGGGCTACAGCTGTTACCATAGACGTGTACGAGACACGTTAGTGGTAATGGGGGCAGGCCCTACCTCAGCCCTCACCCTTCACACAGCCTCATGTTGCAAATCTACTGCGGATTGGTCATGTCTACGATTGTCGAATTTCAGTTATTGTGAAATACATAATTTTGTTGTTAATTTTGTAAGTCTTTGTTATCATAGCACACACCAATGTACTGCTTACGGTACTAAAATTACATGGTTATATAATGAGATTAAATTGCTTTATTTGAAACCTGAAAGGAATATTATGTTCCACTACATTTCAAAATACATTTTAAAACTATTTTGAATTTATAAAGAAAGGAATAAAATAGACACTTCTTATGTTTGAAACCTAAAATAACAATATCTTTTTCAGTGTAAATTGATAATTTCAAAATCTAGAATCGTATTGTTACTGAAGAGCACCGATTTTATATGAATCATTTTATTGAAATTGAATGCACATTTTTTTTCCATTTTTCTATCAAGTGTTCATATAGCCTATGTTTACTAAAAACTTGAAGACACAGTTTTACAACTATGGGAAACAATCTGGTTTCCAAATTACTGGTATCGGTATTTTTATTGATAAATTTTCATAACATCAATATTTTTATCAGTCAGTATTTTGGTATTGGTACATCTCTACTATATACACATAAAAAAATAAACTTTACAGAGTTTTATATGGATAACAATGCTATTGTTGAAAATTAATATATATACATTACCTCCAAGAAATTAATGGGGCCTATTATCATTTCTTTCAACAAAAGTCTAACTTCTTTTTCTTCTTCAAATCCACTTAAAGTCTAACACTTCCTTTAATTCCTTCTCTTAGCTATATCATTAATTTTTTCCTCGTGTGTAAAGATATTCACGATTTACGAAATCTTTCCTCATGCAACCATGTTTCAAAATACTCTACTCGTCAGGCAATGGCGCTCCACGAGGACAGGCGGGACAGGCCATGCAAAGCAATTAAAGATTCAGATGACACATGCATCGCTGAGTCTGGGAATTGATTAATCCAGCGCGTGTGTAATCAACTGCACTTTTACTGCTACGCATGTTTTTTTTTTTTTTTTTTTTGTTTTTTTTTCTCTCTCTCTCTCTCTCTCTCTCTCTCTCTCTCTCTCTCTCTCTCTCTCTCTCTCTCTCTCTCTCTCTTTGTACATATGATTGGTGTATGCATACATACACACACACACACACACACACATATATATATATATATATATATATACATATACATATACATATACACATATATGTATGTATATATATATATATATATATATATATATATATATATATATATATATATATGTATGTATATATATATATATATATATATATATATATATATATATATATATATATATATATATAATTAAGTGTGAGTGTTTTCTCAATTCTTACTGCCATTTTAGCCAGTAAGTGTTGAGCGATTAGTGCATCTAGCGAGAACAGATATAAATGAGTTACATTTTGTTGCCAATCAGTATTTTATAGTCAGTTAAATATGAAGTGTGTGTATCTACACTTCACATAACAATGCAGTTGTTATAGGTAATGAGTTAGGCTGTAGCAAATTGATGACATTACAAAATATATCAGCACTTATTAAGTCCCTCTTTTAAGGTTACCAGATGAAGTATCATATATTTACCAAACCATTCTTTTTTTTATCTTTCATTTAAAAACAACGTTTGTATAATCTACAAATGCATTATTGCAATATAATGGGATAGAACATAATTTCATTATTTACAATCAAAGGAAACTATTATACATTCTTATCTAAACCAAAAATATGACACATGGTTCACAATTCACACAAGCGACATTTATCAATACATTTATAAATACATTATTTATCAATACATAAAATGTGATGTAATATATATTACATCATATTTTAAACCTTTAGAGATTCTTCTGTAAAATATGTTGAGATTTTTTCTTTTAAAACATGCTGCAATATCCATTTACTGTTATAGATTTTCCATTCTAGATTACTGATTACATTCATTGTGTTATTTATATGTAGTCTACATATCCATAAGCTATACAAATAACCTGTGATTAGTACTACAACAACATTCTTGTTTTTTTTATTTTCACCTTTATAATTAGACGTAAGTGTCTCAATAAAGCTCTTTACATTGACTTTGCAAGTTTTCTTTAATATGGTTTGGAAAAACCTGACCACATGTCTTACTACTTTGCAAAAGTAAAATACAAGTAACGTTGTTTCAGTTTCGCCATGTTGTAAACACGTGTCATCCTCTCTTATATTTAGCATTTCCAATCTATTATTAGATGGAATAGTTTCACGTATATGCTTATAAATAAATTTCCTTTCTTGTATTCCTATGAATTTGCTGTTTATATTTTTTTCAGATCATGTCACATTTCATTAAAGGTTATCTTGTCTACCTGAGGAGTTATATCTGGCATTAACTTTTCATATATATTCTTTTTCTCTACATTTGGAAAGCTTTTTTTATATAATTTTCCTTATATTCCCAATTGCTTTTGAATAATAAGGGGCGTAACATAGCATACAGTTTTTAATTCTGTATGATCAATAAGGTGGCTAAGTCTGATATGCCAACATGGTGTTAAACCTCTCTCTTACAATGCATCATCTAAACAAGCTTTTGCCAACAATGCGTTCACTTTACACTGTATATTGGTTATTCCTATACCTCCCCTTCGTCTGGGTAGACAAAGGGTGTTTCTGCTAATTGGTTGATACATACCTTTCCAAATATACCTGAATATTCTAGAAATTATCTGCTTTATCTGCTCACTTCTTATTTTGAAAGTATGGGATATATACCGATTTTTTAGAATAAAGTTTTTACGATTGTTCCTTTCTGAAAGCATATCTGTAGCTTTTTGTAATTTCGCAATGGCTTCTGTCCATTTCTTTTTAGAACTTGACATAAGAGTGTTTATAATATAATCCGAGTATTTTCATAGAATCAACAGTCTTCAGCCATTTTAATGGCCATTTCCTCCTCTTTCTCCAATTTTCCAATACCCATTATACAAGTTTTATTTTTATTTAATTCAGAGTTTGTGGCCTTTTCAAATTTCTATACTTCCTCATCTACTCCTAAAAGTGATTTGTTATTAGAAATTACAATGGTTGAGTCGTCTGTATAACCTAGAATACATAAGTTTTTCCCATTAGGAAGTTCATTTTGCTCAGTATCAGCAAAACGCACTCAATCTCTGGTAATATTATCACAAATAATCATGGATCTCCATTGATTCCACAAAACTCTTCATTTGATATGATTTTTTCCATCATTAATCTAAGCCTGTTTGCCGATAATTTAGCTAATGTTCTATAATCTACATTCAGTAAGATGCTTGGTCTCCAGTTCTCAAGCTTTTCAATATTCCCTTTCTTCGACATCAGTTTAATTAATCCTAAGTGTTTATTTGTAATGAATATAGCTTTTACAACACGAATGAACTCCTGTCTAATTACGGGCCAAAATGCTTTGTAAAATTGTATCGGTAACCCATCTGAGCCAGGCGATTAGCCAAGTTTCATTCCTTTTACAGTATCTTCAGCTTCCCCTCTCGGTTCCATTGTATCCGCACTTTCATTCACATCTGCCTCTGCAGATTGCTGTTGCCCAGCTGTACTCTGACCTCCCGGCATTTCCAAAACCTCTGCATTCCCGCCAGGTTCCATCTGCTCTATCTGCTCTATTTCTGTCCGTATTTCCACAAGGTCATTTTCAAGTGCATTGGTTTCTTTGGTCATTCATTCTAGTTTTGCTTGTTGTTGTTTTTGTTTTTTTCTTTCTCTCTCTCCTAATGGAGGAGTCTTTTTCGTTAAGGATAATACGTTAAGGTTTAATACACTGTGTCCACATATTGTCATTGTAGAGGGAATGCTATGTCGGATTTCCATTTTTGCTGTCCGTGTGCCGTTCAGCAGGCCTTCAGCCTTACCATATGTATGCCTATTTATCCTTATAGGAGATTCAAAAAACGAAGTGTACCATTCATGATCGAGAGCGTTGTTTTCACTGCCACGTCTAACAAGCTCCTCCTTGCCATTCATAAGAATGTAGAGACGGGACTAAATGTGTGTGAAAATGGGGAGGGAAGATTGGCTCAATAAAAATCGTACCAAAGGGTAATTTGTAAAAAAGAAAATATATGCCGACATATATACTATATGTTTGACGAGCATTTTTGTCAGGTTGAATGTATAGAAATGACAAAATAATAAAAAGGTATGTTACCATTTTTGGTGTTTGACTAGACTTGCTCTATTAGAATCATGGAATGATCTAACGAGGGAAATAGCTAGTTTACGAATACTGGTTCAAAGACCCCATCACGAAGTCCGTTAACTTTTCAAATGCTTAGAAAAATGTCTGTGACACCTATATTCGCTCTATATTTGTATGTACTGGTTCATCTAAACGGTGTACATAGGTACCAGTTATTGTGGTCTAAAACATACCTTCTCATAGAAACAAGAGTTTACACAAGCCTACCAGTTCAAGGAGTGAGAGGAGGCATTGAAACAACTAAACTACATTTTCATCTTATTCTATCCACCAAATTATTCTATTCTGTGCACGCATCTATTACCCAATGCAAAGTCTGGTTAGTGCCAAGCAATACATACATGCGTGTGTGTGTGTGAGCATATATATATATATATATATATATATATATATATATATGTATGTATATGTATCTATGCATATGTATGCACATGTGTGTGTGAATACATACATATATATGTGTTTGTGTGTGAATGTGCATGTGCATGTGTATTTGTATGTATGTATGTTTGTATGTGTATATGTATATATATATATATATATATATATATATATATATATATATGTATGTATGTATAATGTGTGTATGTGTGTGTGTGTGTGTGTGTGTGTGTGTGTGTGTCTGTGTGTGTGTGTGTGTGTGTGTGTGGATAAATAGATAGACAGCATTCAGTTTTTTATATATTCCAACGATGCAAAAGAAAACAATATAATTACTTTTGCTAGCATGAAACATATGGATTATAGATGATTCAGGTTGTAATAAAACATCGAGGAAAGAGAATGATTGTTTTTACTTGACTGCTGTCCATTTGTTTTTCATTATGTTTTTTTTTTTTTACCAAGTCTCAGTCATGGAAATTGTTGTTATCCCAGTCATGGAAATTACAATAACATTCACTCTATATACTGTATATATAAATCACTGTTTCTGATTCAACAGTATGGAATTTAATGTATTTATGCAGGCTGTCCAACCCCTTCAGTGTTAATCAGTCAGATGCACGTAAAGGTAACATACCAAAATTAACATCAAAAGTTTGTATGACAAGGTAGAAAATAATCTAAATTAACAGGCAGAAAAATATCTAAATTAATGCACTGAAAGGGATCGTGTTTGACACAAGAGTAAATTCTGGTAGGAGCTGCCAAAGCCTATACACCGCTTTGCATGCATGCATACATCACATACATTAATTATAGATCAAACATGCTGGGAAATTCACTGAGAATACTAATGACTTGGGAGTAAAACTCTTCAAGGTGTAAATGAAAGAATTGATGTCAAATGCCATACACCTTCTGAAGGTAGCCTTGCTCTCTGGCATGTTTCACACATAGGACGTAGAAACACAGGAAAGCACAGAAGTAAAAACAATCTCTTGGCTTTTTGATGGTCCGTTCCTATTATAGTCCCTCTCTACGACCAGAAGCACCTTTCAGTATTATGGGCCTCAATAAGAGTATGAAGTAAGCATTCCAGAAGCTTGTATTAGCTGCATCAGGCCACTGGCAAGTCCCCGCAGCTGGTCGCGTTTGCTCTTTTTGACAGCAAAGTTCCTTAGGAAACTTATATCAAGGTGAAAGCCTGGTAGCATTTATTCCCTGGCTAACATATTTTATTTTGCTAGAAAAGGTTTATATCAATGTATATGTCACTAATGATACTGCCGAGAGAAAAGTGAAAATGACATCTCACTTCACTGAAAAGTGTTAATATAAAAGAAAAAAACAATTCCATACTCAAGTCGTGATTTACACTGAAGATTGCATCCTGTCTATTCTATGCTTTGTTGAAAACGCATTTGATGAAAATATACTTTGGTATGATTAAGGAGTCAACAATTTTTTTTTTTTTATTATCAAAGTATTTATCATTATACTTATTTTGATAATAAATGTCAAAATAAAGTTATGAAACCTTTTTAGAAGTATAGAGCAAAGGAAATCGAAAGTCGCATGTCTTTGGAACACTTTACGGCACATGTTTACGATGTATTGATGATATGGAAACATTTTACTCGCAAGCTAAAAAGTATAGCTAAGAATGATTTATAATAGAGACACATCATAATGACATTACTGAATTACTGACTTTAATTACTAATGACATTAATTATTGAATTAA
>BOPN01004390.1:67500-72500 GCA_017312705.2 Penaeus japonicus | reverse complement strand
TCATGATTAGATTCCTAAAAAAAATCGGTTGTGCATGATCATGATAATTCACAGATGAGACTGTTCTAACCCTCCGCTTTTGAGGTGTTATCAAGGGTTTCTGGGTTCAAATACATGCAGAGACCCATATTCTATTGCAAAACTGTAGATAGGTAGGCCAGGAGGGAACTAGAACCATCCCTAAACACGGCGGGAAAGTGAACGAACGAGGCTAAGGTAACAAAGAGTAGGAAAGAGGAAGCCAAAAGACTAACCTGCTTTTTATCAGAAAGGGGATTTTGGTTTTGACTTCATATTCCGCAACGGGCACGCCACGCCGGTTCACTTTTTTTTTTTTTTTTTTTTTTTTTTTTTTTTTTTTTTTTTTTTTTTTTTTTTTTTTTTTTTCTTTTTTACGCAGATTTGTGTCGTGAGCTCGCATGGTGTAAAGTCCTATTGTTTATGTGATAGTTTAGTATGTGCCACTGTTGATAGAGTGCCGATCCTTCAAAAGAGTGTCTTTCAGTTTACTCTCTCTGACGTGCTGTGTTTATTTCCATTTTATTTTGTCTCTTTTATGTTCACTGTGATTCCTTTCATGTTCGTTTTTTATTTTATATTTTGCTTTCCTGTTTTATTGTTGTAGTCATTTATTTTCCGTAGTGTTAACTTTTGCCTCTGTGGTTGTGTTTTTCTGTTTGTCTTTTATGTTCAGTTCCTTTTATTGTGTCAACTTTTATTCTTTATCAATCTCGTCATTTTTAATGTTCGGTTCGTTTTATCCTTGCGTTGTTTTGTTTGTTCTTTATGTTCGGTCTAGTTTCATATTTAGTATCTATTTAACTTAACTGAATTCACTTTAATATTAGTGTTTACTTACCTTTTAGTTAACTGATACTTACAGAAGAAAAAAAACTAATTCGAATGGAATAGGAAAAAGACACAATAGAAAAACGTACTAAAACGAAGAACAAAAAAATCAATGATAAGAAAGCCTTAACAATCAATAAAAAAAAAGCGGAATGGTAATAATAATCAATCAAAGTTCAAATTCCGGCACTCGCAGCTGCATTCCAGGACGTTTTCTGCTTGCTGTTGCTAGAACCGTCTTCTCCTCTGGAACGACACCCTTTTTATGACGGGAATGGGGGGGGGGTTAAGTAGATATGTTTTGTTTTTTTGTTGCCCGTCTGTTGTTTTGTACCTTTTTGTATTCTGATATTGTTCGTAAACAAACAATATCAAATATTGTTTGTTTCCTCTCCCTTTCTCTCTCTCTCTTTCTCTTTCTTCCTTCCTCTATCTCTCCCTTTCTTTCTTTCTGTTTCTCTCTCTCTCTTTCTCCCTCCCTCTCTCTCTCTCTCTCTGTGAGGGTTGTCTTAGTCTATCGTAACTAACAACCCAGCACAAATAGGTAGTGATACCAGACACAGGGTTTGAACATCACAGGTTTATTCCATAACGCAGTTAGTCTGCCGTTATGGTGTACGATAGAAATATTCACTACAGCACAGTGGTCACAGCAATAAACAATATGACAACACGTATGAACAGGCGGGGAAATCACGGTAGCGTAGTCGATTCCCGGTCTATCGGTATGTTCCAAACTTCCTGCTTATATGGGAAGGCTTCGCATCCGCCGTCCCCCGAATCTATTTCCCACTCGGGAAGGTGGGCTGGAATGTACGGGGCGTGGCAATAAGTTCATTATGAAGGTGTAGGTCTGTTGGATGGCAAGCATTAGAAAATTAGCTGTCAATCAAAGTTGACCCGGCGAATGCCTCGCTAGTTAAGAGTGCAACCAGTCATATGATTAATTTATCTGATTTATTTGTATTCAATATCGTATAAAGCTTTCTATATAATTCTCACACACTCTCTCTCTCTCTCCCTCTCTCTCTCTCTCCGCCCATTGCCTCTCCTTCTTCTCTTCCCTCTCTCTCTCCCTTTTCCTCTCTCTCTCTCTCTCTCTCTCTCTCTCTCTCTCTCTCTCTCTCTCTCTCTCTCTCTCTCTCTCTCTCTCTCTCTCTCTCTCTCTCTCTCTCTCTCTCTCTCTCTCTCTCTCTCTCTTTTTCTCTCTTTATCCCTCTCCTTCTCCCTCTCCCTTTCTCTCTCTCTCCTTCTCTCTCTCTCTCTCTCTCTCTCTCTCTCTCTCTCTCTCTCTCTCTCTATCTCTCTATCTATCTATCTCTCTCTCTCTCTCTCTCTCTCTCTCTCTCTCTCTCTCTCTCTCTCTCTCTCTCTCTCTCTCTCTCTCTCTCTCTCTCTCTCCCCTCCCTCTCTCCCTCTCCCTCTCCCTCTCCCTCTCCCTCTCTCTCTCTCTCTCTCTCTCTCTCTCTCTCTCTCTCTCTCTCTCTCTCTCTCTCTCTCTCTCTCTCTCTCTCTCTCTCTCTCTCTCTCTCTCCCCCTCTCTCTCTCTCTCTCTCCCCTCTCCCTCTCTCTCTCTCTCTCTCTCTCTCTCTCTCTCTCTCTCTCTCTCTCTCTCTCTCTCTCTCTCTCTCTCTCTCTCTCTCTCTCTCTCTCTTCTCTCTCTCTCATTCTCTCATTCTCTCATTCTCTCTCCCTCCCTCCCCCCCCTCTCCTTCTTCTCCTCCTCCTCCTCCTCCTTCTCCCTCTCCCTCTTTCTCTCTCTCTCTCTCCCTATCTCTCTATCTATCTATCTATCTATCTAGCTTTCTCTCAATCTCTCTCTCTCTCTCTCTCTCTCTCTCTCTCTCTCTCTCTCTCTCTCTCTCTCTCTCTCTCTCTCTCTCTCTCTCTCTCTCTCTCTCTCTCTCTCTACCTCTACCTCTCTATCTCTCTCTCTCTATCCATCTATCTATATATCTATCTATCTATCTCTATATATCTCTCTTTCTATCTCTCTCTCGTTCCTTCCCTCCTTCCCTCCCTCTCCGTATGTGTGTCATTCTGCTTGGCTATAGAATACATTCATATAAAGTCGACTTGTTAAGCTATTAAGAAAAGTATTTCAAATCAACAAATCAACACAATCTGCAACTTTCCACTTAGGAGTTCGCAAAGATCAACCCAAATATCATTAGAGGAATTTGCAAGACTCCATTATCTAGAAGGGAGTGGCGTCCTGATAGAAGTAAATGCATGTACAATATGGCACAGTATCTGTATAGTTGCACAAAGAGGTGCCAAATTGAGGAGGGGAAGTTGAGAAAGGTGCAACAACAAAAGTATTTAGGGAAAGGGGAGTGTCGGCTTTGATGAGATTTCAATCTTAAGGGAGGGTAACATTTGCTTATCTATGTAGAACATTAATTAATTATCTATTTCCAAAGGTTATTTTTTTGGTACTTGATTTAATGTACAATAATATGACGGGTTATAGTAGATCAGAATACTAAGGAAGGATATGTGTGAACGTTCACTGGATCAAACCTTCAGTGGAATCAGCCGAGAGAAGCCAGACAGCAAAGGTATATTCCACAAGATTTCAGTGTTAACACACGAATATATATTTCTACGGAATTAATATGACGAGACAGTCTTGTGTTATCTTACGTGCCATTTGATATTACCTTCATCTTCAACTTCAATTTCTTCACTTTTCCTTCCTTCTCCTCCCCTTCCTCCTACTCTTACTCCTCCTCCTCCCCCTCCTGCTCCTCTTGCTCCCCCAATGTGCATAGCATAAATGCAGAAAAAAAGAGCATTTCGAAAACAGTTTGCCCCATGTTTGATTTTCTTCACACAGTTCTCTCCATTTATCTGCGTCGGTCGATGTGCTTACCATCAAGTCTTTGAACTTTTTAATTGCTTGGATTTCCGCGAAAGCTAACGTTTTTATTTCCCCGCTGGTCGTTATTCTACTTCAGCGATCCTCAACCAAAAAGCTTTCTATTTGCAAGCCTTTTGAGAAATATGCTTTTAATTCAAATCGAGTCGCAAGCCTTTCATCTTGCCATCTGTACTTTTTTTTTCTTTTTTTGCATATTTGCATTATCCACTCCTTTAAAACGTGGTAGATTTACCGTTGAGTCTTTTCAAAGGCTGATGATAGATTGATTATGATTTTAAGTAATCGGTGCTCATCAGCAGTATGATATTTTATTGGTATTTATGTCATGATATATAGATAGTATATAGACAATATATAGATAATTGAAGACATAATACTCGTTCATATGATGTCATGATTGCTAGCTTCTCTTTCGAACCCCTCCCCCCCCACTCATGCGTCTTTATTCAGATTCGTTTGAACCCCTTTAATTCCCAACGCGAATATACCTCATACTCGGATATATATATATATATATATATATATATATATATATATATATATACATATATATATATATGTATATATATATATATATATACATATATATATATATATATATATATATATATATATATATATATATAAATTAAAAATTCTGAATAGATCTATTCAAAGGGATGGGGAACAAAAGTACAATACATAATCGGCACTTCTACCCTTAGTACTTCACTTGTTTTAAAGTGTGCTTTGTATCGCTTGACTTTTTGCACAAATCAAAGTCTGTTAAAGAACTAGGGTTCTTGAGTTCATGGTACTGAGTATGTTCCTGAAATCTTTCTCTCCATTCCTCAACAGTCATAGTTCAAGAAAGGACTTCCATAACCTCTATCTCTATCTCTCTTTCTCGTTCTCTCTCCCTCTCTTTCTTTCTTTCTTTCTTTCTCTCTCCCTTTCTCTCTCTCTTTCTCTCTCTTTCTCTCTATCTATCTATCTATCTAAATATCTATCTATCTATCTGTCTGTCTATCTGTCTATCTATCTATTTATCTCTCTCTCTCTCTCTCTCTCTCTCTCTCTCTCTCTCTCTCTCTCTCTCTCTCTCTCTCTCTCTCTCTCTCTCTCTCTCTCTCTCTCTCTCTCCCTCTCTCTCTCGCTCTCTCTCTCTATCTATCTATCTATCTATCTATCTCTCTCTCTCGCGCGCGCGCTCTCTCTAGGTGAAAATGCATTTGACAAGGAAGAATCTTTGATCGGACACGTAGCATTCAGCCAGTCATTATCTATC
>BOPN01004390.1:0-2500 GCA_017312705.2 Penaeus japonicus | reverse complement strand
GACGTATGTGTATGGGTGTGTATATATGTGTACATGTATGTACACACACACACACACACACACACACACATATATATATATATATATATATATATATATATATATATATATATATATATATATATATATATATATATATATATATATATACACACACACACACACACACACACACACACATATATATATATATATATATATATATATATATATATATATATATATATATATATATATATGTACACACACACACACACACACATACACACACACACACACTCCCTTCCCCTCCCTTTACTCTTCTACCCCTTCTATCTCCTGTGCTTGGATTTCCTCCTCTCCTCCCCATCCTCTTCCTCTTTCACCCCTATCATCAACCCCTTCTATTTCTTTCTTTATCTATTTCTTCTTCTACACGTTCTACGATACTTTACCTATTTCCTTTACGTCCCTTCTCGTCTACATTCACTTGCACTTATTCCATTTCCCTTTCATCCTCATAATCACTATAACCCTCGCCCGTCCCCCCCCCCCCCCCCATACTCCGACCCCGACTAATATTTTCCTCCTCCAGCCCCGCTACCTCTTCTACGAGTACATCTATTACCTCCTCTAACACTTTCTGTCTTCCTCCTTTTCCTCTCTCTCTCTCCCCTCCCTCTTCGTTTCTTCACCCACCCTAATCATCATCCCTACCATCCCCCTCCCCTCCCACCCACCCCCTCCTTTCATACCCCTCCCACTCCCACCCACCCCCTCCTTTCATAACCCTCCCCCTCCCACCCACTCCCTCCTTTCATACCCCTCCCCCTCCCACCCACCCCCTCCTTTCATACCCCTCCCCCCTCCCCCCTTCCCTACCCGGGAATAGTTGGGTATCGTACACAAACAAAAAGCGTCCAGGAATTGGCCCAGAGACGCCTGCCTTACTAATCTTCTCTAGTCTACGGTATCTGCCGCCACAATCTTGTTAGTAGGAGTCGGTAATCGCGTTATATTGGTTACTGTTGCGAGGCTAGGGAGATGAGTGGGCGGAGCTCAGGGAAAAGGGGTAGTTATTGGGGTACGGGAAAAAGGGGTAATCGCGTTATATCGGTCTCTGTTGCGAGGCTGGGGAGATGAGTGGGCGGAGCTTGGGGAGAGGGGTAGAGGAAAAAGGGGTGTAGGTAATCGCGTTATATTGGACTCTCTTGCGAGGCTAGGGAGACGAGTGGGCGGAGCTAAGGGGAAAATGCTATGCTAGAGATGGGTGGGCGGAGAAATCAAGTAAGGAGATGGATGGGCGGAGTAAAGGGAGTAGGGGGATAAGGGTGATGCGAAGCCGGAGAGGTGAGTGGGCGGAGCTACGGGGTGTGTTATGGGGTGGGAGGGAAGGACAAAGGGGGGGGGGGGGGGGGGGTAACGTATGCATTGTGAAAGAGGGGATACGGAAAAGGGTTAAGGTAGTGGAACACGGTGTAGGAAGATTGTGGGAGTGGTTAGACGGGGACTGGGCGTGGTAGAGGGGTGGTGGGGAGGGATTGTGAAAGTGGAAGGGGGGATGGAGGGAGGGAAAGGTTGGGTGGAGGACGGGAGGAGAAAAATACTTTTGTTCCTCGCCTCTTTATAACTATCCCTTAATGAGCTTCGGGGTCTTTTGTTTCTTGTGTCTTCATTCCCTTTGTTCTTTTTTAACCTTCATTTTGCCGCTTTCTAAAGCAGTGATTCTTTACCTCTTTACCACCACGCTCTCCGCCGCACTTGATTCCCCTTTACATCTTGTACCCAAAAACTAATCCTTTCTCAGTTAACGTAAAGGGAAAACAAATAAAGAAAGGTGTTTTCAGTCTTTTCACTGAGCGGAGAAATCTGTAAAGGCAACACTTGTTAAAAGGAATTCCAAATGCACAGTAATAAGAGAAATTCCAAGTTTTTCTTCCGTTGAAGCTCGCCCAATGGAAACGACTCACGCCCCATTTTTAGAGTTTGCTCTAAAAATGACAACGGAAATTATGCCGTTATGACACTGCTACTGTTGACATCGCTGTCTATTGTTGTTTGTCTATATTGTTGGTGTTGTTATCTCTGTTATGAATATCTCTTGCCGGACTATTTGTTCACCTTTAAAACACTGAATATCCCAAAGCCATTTTTTCGAATGATTTTATATTAGAATTTCTTATTTTCATGTGGATACTTAGTTTCATTAGTTATACATATATATACAAACTTTATTATTTTATCTATCACTCCGGCTAAGTGTACAGGCGTTTGATATATATTGTCAAGATTCTTAGTTACCTGAGCTATCCGCTTCCAGTTATATTGGCATAGTTATCCAACACCAGGACGCAATGTTACAGTACGTAACGTGAAGCAGATATATTGATTTCATTACAGTGTTTGCTTGTCTTTTATTATTTTAGTTTAGTTTAGATCTTTATTTACCACCCTGGCTAACTGCACAGGCATGGGCAAGCTTTGATACATTGATGTAGAGTCATGACATTGTTGCTAACAT
>BOPN01004389.1:125000-126360 GCA_017312705.2 Penaeus japonicus | reverse complement strand
GTGTATGTGTGTGTGTATGTGTGTGTGTGTGTGTGTTTGTGTGTGTGTGTGTGTGTGTGTGTGTTCGTGCGTGTGTGTGTTTGTTTGCATTGAGTAGATCGTATTACGTACTACAGCCAGAACTAATACAAATTTCTCGCGTGAACACTTCTTTGACTTTCAAGGAAATGACAGTAACTCTCCTTTCTTCGTAACCAAACTGGATGACTATGAAGAATAGTGTACCAAAGGATGAGGGAAAAAGCTACAAGAACTGTACTTACCTGCCTTGGGTTCAAAATTTCTTACCGGATCCAAAAGTAGCGCCAAGAGTAATGGTCCTCGGAAGTAGGGCTTGTATCCCCGTGCAGGTGTTTGGACTGAAAAAAAAACTTCAGCTTCAACAAAAAGACCACATGAACTTCTTGGTTAGACTTCATAGGTGATGAACGTGGATGTAAAGTAAGTGCAAACAGAAGCAATCTGGAACTTTTAACTGACACTAGACGAGGCCTCATGTGAAGGGCAAATGTACCAAGTGTTCTAATATGAAGGCGATACTAGTTCACGCTGGAAGTTTCTCAAAGTTGCTCAAATATTGAAAGAAAAATGGGCGACGACGCTTTAGAATGATTCTGTTATGTCCTGAATGCTTGCCATGTAATAGCAGCTTGTCCGGATAATAGTTCTTATATCATTGTGCCTAACCAAAACTTCAAAAATCGCATTCCCACACTGGCGCTACAAATATGCTCAATCGCATAGCCATACACACACACACACACACACACACACACACACACACACACACACACATACACACACGCACACACACACACACACACACACATACACACGCACACACACTGCGAAATTCGCTATTTCATCACGCCATCTTGTCATGGGTCTCTTTGTTTCGTGCATTTGCCAGTCCGTTGCTGTTGTTTTTTGTCCACCTATTGTCCTGTCTCCGATATATATGTCCAGCCCACTGCCACTTTTTTCTTCTTAATGCTCTTAAGTATATCCTCTACTTTTGTTTATTGCCTGATCCATGTATCTTTTTTCCTGTCTCTAAAGCTAACTCTCTTTAGACATAGTGACAGATAATCTCGTAATATATCACTTTGTGTACCGAAGGCGCTCCAACCTAGCCTGATTCGTCGTTTTATCTCGGCATCGCAGGAAGTACTCGTCTTGATGAGTTGCCCTAGGTATACATACTCTTTCGCTGCTTCTAGTACCTCGCTCTGTATTTGTATTTGCTTAATTGGGGTTCGACTGTTGAACATGACTTTAGTCTTTTTCATGTTCATTTTAAGGCAAATCTTCAGACTTCCCCTATTGAAATCGCTTCGTAATTGCTATATTTGCTGACTCG
>BOPN01004389.1:110000-117500 GCA_017312705.2 Penaeus japonicus | reverse complement strand
AAGGACGCCAAAAATGGCACGTGGGGCGATGTGGTTAATTACTGCTCCAATAGGTTGTACTCAGCAATTTTCTTCGGGAAATCTTGATACATACAATAGAAAGAATCAAGTCTAGCTATAGTAGCTCAGACGATTTATATATTATGTACGAGCGATTTTAATTCAGTGTCAATGCTATTTGGAAGGTCGAAAAGAAGCAAAATAAAGGAAGAAAAGAAGAAGAAACTTCAAGGAGACATCTTGGAAATAGCGTATATTCATTACGAACACCAACGGAAGATCGCCCATCAGAAACACACACGCCCTCTCTCTGTTCGGACGACACTAAAACAATAAAACAAACACAAGGGGAGAAATGAAACATCACATTTTATTCATTTCATTTAATACTGGCAATACTGTATATCTAAAGTTTGCACACTTTTTGGGTTATTCTTCTTCAGAAATGAGACCCTTAAGTAATCAGTGCTTGCTTAGGAATCATCTAGTACAGTTCTCCATCAAATGTTTTTTTTATATAAATACAAATGTGAATTACTAAAAATAGCAACAAAAATGTAAATTCACAATGAAATTTGTCAAACACAATCACACCTCTACACCATGGAATGCAGCAAAATATGACTTACATTGATTCCCACAGGATAATACATACATAAGAACGTACAATGGCAAATCTTATACAATACGTCATTTCTATCAATTATTCTGAAATCATTAACTAACGTGTAACAAACAATCAAATCTCGAGGGCATCTCTGCGCATTATAATGCACTAGTCTGACTTCACATATTTTAACTTACAAGAATGGATCCCAACCTATCCAAGTTCTTCCAAGGATATTGGGATCGGATGCTTGCTCAAGCAGAACATCTACTTGCTGGTGAGTACTGAGTCCCCTTTCGCCGACACTGGCTCGAACTGATTCTCCTCGATCGCCTAAGATAACCTGTTTGAGGTTCTCAAGAGCCTTCTCTTTCTTCACAAATCTATTTTGAGAAACAGCCCACAAGGTAATGTAAGCCGGGTTGATGTCGCTCAGTTTATCATTCAGTAATTTGATTCGTTTGTTAGAAAACAACTCTACTTTGCTGTCCTCAGTGTCACCTTCCTGTTTCTGTACAAAATAAAGCCAATCTTTTGTTGGCTCTTTAACAAAGGCCTCTAAAACTGCTGTCAGTACATGGCGCGATTCCTGCAGCGCTCCTAATGCAGCAACCATAATTTCTTTCAGCATTCCGACTTGGCCTATTGGCTGGAATACATTTACAATCTGAGGACTCAGGCGAAACGGCATCAGCTCTGGAACCGGCAAAAACTGCACCGCACTTTCAAAATGATGGCCAAAGTCAATACCAACAACTCGGCCGGTCTTCAAACTTACAAGTGAATTGCTACAGTGACGGTCACCAATGCCTAGAAGCCAATGTGAGATGCATAATGCTGCGTAACTCACTGCAAAAGCACTTCTTAGGCTGAAAAAGCCCTCGGTACTGCTTGACATTCTCACAAGTCCGCGACGTAAGACATCCCAAGGAATCTTGTTTACAACTTCTTCATACGCCTTTATAACATCCCGCTTTTTAGCTTTCTTTGCAATATTCCAGTTTTCATATTTTCCATACAAATTGCGTGCCTCGCCATAGCATTTTGTCTCATTCTCCCTGTAGGATTCATTTATGAAATCCTTCAGAGGTTGAGTAGAATCGACCCACTGCAACAGTCCCACTCTCAGCGAAAGCGGGATCACTTGATAGGTATCAAGCGAAGGAACGGACGAAGCTTTAGTACATAAGGGCGACCTAGCATAGACACTGTTCATCAGTGTAAACATCTGCTCCATCCTCTGATCAGTTCGGAGATCTTCGCCCCACTTCACAAGGAACTTGTGCTCCTTTTCATCGTCACCTCTAATTACAACCCTCATTGGCACACGCAACGATGCCATCAACAGAACGTTTTCATCAAAACTTGAAATTTTCACATGATACTCAGGTAAAGGTTTGGACATTCCAGTATACTGTCCAGGCAATTCGAGTACCTCTGAATACTTTGATGCCTGGAAATTCGCCAGCCAAGGTGAATAGGCCTTCAACTGCCTCGGCAACTTTTTTGACTCTTCAGGAGACAGTTGCAAGAACTTTCCCATTGAACCAAGTTCCCTCTGAATGTCTCTCATAGACAAAGACTTGGCCTTCTTCAGATTCTCCCCAAATGCTTTTGAAAAAGCTTCGTTCATTTGTTTTTTTGCTTTGTCTTGTCTGGTATATGCCTCACCCTTTTCCTCTGCATTTCCTTTGGAAGATCTGTTCTGAACTTTTAAATACTCATTTTCAATCTCCTTTAAAAGTGCTTCCATCTTCCCTTTGTCTTTCTCTTGCATTACATTCTGAATTGCATCTTTACATGCAATGGACGGAATAACCATGAGTGACATAGCAGACACAAATTGATGAAGAAGTTTGTGTCTGCTGAGTAGGGCCTCTACCCTCTCACACATGGCATTAGCAAGTTTCCCTTCATGACTACTGAAGTTGTACTGTTGTTTGCTGATCCCAAAGGGATATATGACTGCCTGAGGGTATTCAGCTGCCAATCGCTCAACCAACGGCTGTAGAACAGGCCCTGGAACTTTATCCACGTATATGAGAATGTGACTTAACCAAAGCAAGAACATCCATATGGGTACTTTCTCAGATTCTTCCTGGAAGGTTGGCAGAAGACTTGCATCTTCATTCATTAAATTGATCAGGCGAGGAAAGTGAAAATGAGCATCTCGTGATCCATTTGCCATTGCCCGCAGAATGGACACTACAAGGGACTTGGAATACTGTGGCACGTCTACATGATCGTTCCATTTTATCAAACACTCTTCACAGTATTTTGCAAATGCCATATGAACATCACTATCAGATTTCTTGGAATTGTCTCCATTCAAAGCATCGCTTTTTGTCAGTTTATCCTCTGCACAATTCACAGCAAGCTGAAGGCTATTGAAACTGCAGCTAAGCAACTCCTTGAACCATGATTCTTTTCCAACTGCACTTTCAAATTTCTTGGATAAAACTTGCATGTATTGATTATCTTCTTCCCAGTCATCACCCATATCTTGTATAGCATTGCAAATTTTCAAACAAAGCTGACTCTCTAATTTCAGATACTGTATCTCTACTCTCGGGTTTTGATCCAGTATCGACATTGGACTTACCATGCCTAGATATTTGGCCCAAGCCTCCACAACGTATTTCAGGCGATCAGTTGGCTTGCCCAGACCCCTAAGAATGTGCGTCTTGGCCATCAAGAAAAAGAACTGTGCTTTCGAGTACTCATCTTCAGACAGAGCCCTTATCTTTTTCAAATGTCGATGAGCCAAATGGTAATTAGAATTATGAAGAGCTGCCTTGATTACAAACCTATGAGTAAAATTTTTAGTGTCTTTAATGAGGTTCAAAACCTCCAAAGAGTCTCCTGGCAATCTTTTCTCCATGAGATGTAAGTACAAGTCCCGATATGAAGCCAGGCACTGGGTCATAAGAGGGTTGTCATCAGTACGGCATTTCTGATTTTTCCAGCTGGTGACTGTTTGCTTGACTTTAGATGAATAAAAGTCTCTGTCTGCATATTTGACATTATTCAAGCAATCACTTAGCTCAGTTAATAGCTGGACATTTTGCAACGTGTCTAATAAAGGATTAGGAGTAAGAACGGAGTACTGAGACAGTGTTAAAAGGGTCATTGAAGTGGCCGTGTTAGCATAAACATGCGCCTGTTCAAATTTCTCTTGGTGAGCAGCTAAAATACCTAACTGAAGAGGTAAATCTCCCTCCAGCATGGATCTGTGCCGAGGATCTCCCATGGACTGGTCAATGAAGGCGACGAGATTTCCATCTGTCTCTGACCCATCTAAGATGTTCATGAGTTTGGAGTGGACCAAGGCTGGGAGGGCAGCTGCAGTTGGCTTGGGGAGGAGCCAAACCCGGTTCAGGTCTACTTGGCCAGCGTCGTCACATAAGAACCGATTTTCCACGAAGTTCTCCAACTCTGACCACTGCCCAAGGATGGCTGCACAGTTTGAATACCATTCCTCCCAAAGGCGATTCTGAAAATGTTTTGTTTATAAATACAACTTGAAAGGATTATTATCCATATCTGTGATACAATATTCCATTTCAGTAATGTGACAGATGAACAAAAAGCATTATAATACTGAAAGTAGACCAAATGACTACGATCAAACATGGATAACTATACGGTAATACATGAGACAGCAATAGGTGAGGGAGCATAGAGCATTCTACAGGTGTGGGAAGAGAGAGAAAATAAGGGAAAAGCTGCAAAGCCATCTAGCAGAGATGAGAGGGGAAGTGCAAAATTTGGTGGAATCATATGCTAACGACTATTTTCAAGCTAGAGAAAATGAGTGATAAAATCAATAAAAGAGAGAGAGATAATGGGAAGAGATATCTACCATCATTAGTATATAGTATGTAAGTGGAAGAGAGAGTAAGAAAGGGAGAAAGGGAGATCCTTACTTCTGCAGGCAGAGGTTCCTCTTCCCAATCTGAAACGTCTAGGGCTTGGCGGTAAAGGAGGAATGCCTTCACATAGTTATTTGTAGCCTCTGCCTCGAGGGCATTCTGCGTTTCCTCCTTTATGGCTCCTAGCTTTCCTTGGACTACTCCTCGTACCACATCCCACATGTTGAGGCTCTTGTACATTCTGAAGAGGAAAATGAAAACCAATGTTCACAACAGAAATAATTTTTTTTGTTATATATTGCTTTTCAACTCTGCAGCTCACATTTGCTTACCATACTTTGCTACCAAATATTCCAACAACCTGTGCATTAAACAGAGCAAATTTTTTTTTTAAAAGAAGTTCATATAATCAAACCAGGCTAATAAACAAAATCAAGGAAACTGAGAAACTTACTCAGCAATACTTAGCCAAAGGGCATCATCCTGTGACAAGGCTTCTGCATCTCTACGGATCTTCTTGCGTGATGGGTGTGGTTCCTCCCCCCGCTTGTCCAGCAGAGCTTGCCTCTCCAAGACCAGGATGCCTAATGCTTCTAGGCGACTTCCTAAACAAGCTGAAAAGGAAATATTGTTCTCTTACCAGTTTCTCAACTAATGTGTAGCTAATAAAAAAGATGGGATTATAATATTTGTCAGGTATGCATATGAAAGTGTCCTCTCTCTTTGTGACTTACCCATACTCATTTTTCTCAGAATAGGAAATAATTTTGGAAGAGGTATTCAATATACCATATAGTGTAACATAAGATAGCCAACCTGAAAATGCATCATAGATCTACATGCTATTCTATCATATTAATCCAAGTTGTAGACTTTGTTAAGAAAATAAAATTGAATCAGCATTTTTTTCACTTTCCTAGTTTATGTGATGGAAACCCAAATTTGCTAAAAATATACTTCTGGATAAAGAAAAGGATGAAATGTTTTAATATAAAAATGGGTAAAGTTGTAAACAGAAACATCAACGGAATTCTAAATACAAAATCTTAAACTCTATACAACTGCAGACAGAATCCATCTCTAACTGCTGTATCACCATCATTAGCTAAGTATAAACAATAGGTAAATATTCAACTTGAAATACTTAGGAACAGGGAGTCCTTCAATTCAAAGGGTAAAGTAAATAAAGATCTTGTCTAAACTTCAATAAAAGAAAATGTGACCCAAAGTCATAATAATCACTAGAGAAAGAGTGGATGGCTTGCAACAAAGCCAAGTTACCTGCTGTAAGTGACTCGGGATTGGTTCTGACATCATTGTTGATCATCAAATGTAACACTGTCCGTAGCAATTGTGGGCAACACATATAACTGCTCCCAAGGATGGTGTTAAGGGCTTCATGCAACTGCTGGTTCCACTCTTCCTCTTCTCTGTGGGCCATGGCAGTACCCGCAGTATTTATCACACCCTGCGCAAGGACTTCAAACAACAAGCGAGCTACCTTCTCATCTCGCTGTGGAAAGAAAACAAATTATCAGGAAAGAGGCCAGCAAATTAGCCATCATGAGAGACCCTGCTTATCATACAAGTAAAGAATCATGCAATAATCCTAGAATTTTGGTGTTAATGCCCCTACAGGTGGTAAAATCAACAAAAGTGACATTATGACTTTTGAAAACAGAGCTTAACAAATTATGATGCTATTAAATAACAACAAACCTGAGAGAGTGCCTGTAAGGGTGCAATCAAAGCCCGATGAGGAATCTGGATGTCTGGAAGTTCACCGACACGATACTGCCTGTACATTGTTACCTAGCAGGGAGAGAGAGAGAGAGAGAAAAAAAGAGAAAGATCAGAACTTTCTGCCAACATCGATATGCTTTTTAAAGGTAAGAGCTCTCTCCTTTTATATGAGCTTTGCAGAGATTAAAGATGGACTTTGCATTATGACAGAGAAACAGAAATACCTTGACATGGAATCACACTAAAAGATCAATGAGCAGGGAGACTTTTGAGGTAAGGTAAACATGTCATAAAATTATCAACAACACTTTAATCAACAGAGGAAGGGAAATATGAAATATTCAATAAATGAAAATGGATAATTCAATTTATAATATGTCCACACACCTGGGCTTCTCTTCTGAACTTCCTCTCCTTCTCCAGCTTCTCTCTTAGTTTACTTCGTCTTTCTTCTATTTTGGCAAAGTAGATGGACTGCTTCTCCCTGTCTTGATTTTTCACAAATCTTCTCCGTATCAACTTTGACTGAGTATTATCAGCAGTATCTGTAAATCAAAGAGAAAAAACGCTCTTACTCTGCCAAACTAAAGTTTTATATATCACACCAAGTAAAATGTAGAGTGACTGATTTCTCAACTGGATATATTTGTTTCATATCCTGTTTACAGTTACAGATCCCCCTAATTTTTACCATTGCCATCAGGTTCATCCGCAGGTCTCATTCTGGAGTTCCCAATTCCAGGACGCTTGTAACGCCTCATGTCTTTCTGGCCTGTGGATGAGATATTACATAACTTACTTCTTTGTATTGCGTTGTATTACAGGTAAGTATTTTTAGTTACATTGATTTTTTTTTCCTTCTTATCTATTAACAATCCGTTTCAAAACATTACCAAACTGTAAAGAGAAGAACTGACCAGAAGCTCCAACATTAAACATGAGACCAGAGGTGGTTCCCTGTGTGGGAGCATGAGTAGCTTCATACTCCATGTCAGCCACTGTAGTGTCAAATGTTGAATCTGTGACCCAGTTGTAAGTGGCACCTGTAGAAAGTGTAACATTACAGTAGTTTAACTTGCATTGGGGTCTCAGGCCCATACACTCTTTATAAGTATCATCAAATCATACAGACATATTTATAGCAAAGTAACTGCTTCAGATTTCTACTTTTGTCTTGTATAATGTAACTTGTTATCAGCTGTTTGTCACACTCCAAATCTTCAAAAGGAAACCTATGTAAAATTAGGATAACCAAACAACATGTTATCTTGATACATT
>BOPN01004389.1:100000-105000 GCA_017312705.2 Penaeus japonicus | reverse complement strand
CTGTTTTCCCTGAACCAGTTGTGTTACATCCAAACTTTCTAATTGAATCTAGACCTTTCAATAACCCTTACCATCTTCCCGAGATGAACTATATTTCAAGATGAGACCCACAACTTCAGCAGCAGCTCCATACACACTGGCATAGTGTGCTCCTAGAAGCTTGATCACCAGAGACTCACATCTAGAGAGATAATGAGTGTTAGACAGCAATTGCAAAGACATTTAAAAGAACAAGAAGCTCTAGATCATTTAACAACAAAGAATGAAAGATTTCCGTTTGTTTGAATGATGTTTAACCCTCTCACTGGGGTGCCTAAAAAATTGAAGTGGTTCAGCACCACAGCAAACACTAACTGTGCCAGGAAAAACTGAATATCAGAGCAACTGAAAGAGCAGGTAATTCTGATGATAAAGACTAATATTTCTTTTAAGTATTGCCATGTAACATGAATATATTGGAGTTTACGCTGTCATCCTACTGCCATCTCACCATTAACAACAACAATTTAAAGCACACAATTTACATCACTGGTAAGAATTGGCAATTCCCTATTATTTACTGAAAGGTAAAACTACAACTCTACTAAGCACTTCAGGTCTGTATGTATAGTATATTATGGTTTCATATAGTAAGGATCACTGGCATCTGTATTGTTGTAACTCACATTTACAATGTATGACAAGCTGTACAATCTGTATTCATACTAGCTTAGAGAGAAATTATGTGTTATTATTATCATTCTCACCATCCTTTTTTTTTTTAAGTAAACTAGTAAATTCAAAACCACCCCATTATTATGGTTAAATAATAAAAAGACTAGACAGTGGCAACTGAAAGAAAAACACTAATACTCTAATATGGCTTCCCTCTATATTTAAACATATATTCTCACTTATATAACTATAGGAAAAGTGAATAGACAGGTTTTAAAAGTAATAAATGGAAAGTGTAACAAGATATCATTTTACCTCTTCTTCTCCGTTTCTGAATCAGCTGTGTAAGGAGAGAGTCCATTGGCCAGCATGATTCCTAGGAGTTGCAAGCCGGCCTCAACTTCCCTCTGAGCCCCATCTTTGACTTCCATTAGGGAATAGATAACTGTATATGGCACTGTCAACAGACTCTTCCAACACTCAACCACTGACCTGAGGAAAGTTATTATGCGTCTCAGTTTATAGCAGTATAAATATACATTAATCTCACTAACCGTATCATTGCCATTTTCTCTATTCATGGTAATATTACCAGCAGCAAACCATCTCCCATCAAATACTTTCACATTTTGAAAATCTTTTTTAAAATGGAAAATAGCTGCAATAATAAAAAGATATATCAAACTGTGATCTTTAAGTAAGACTAAACTCTTTATCAGACAGTTAAATCAGAATATGTGATACATTTCTGTTTTACTGTATGTTGAGGATTCCATGAAAGTGGTTATATATCTTTTTATTTACTCACATGTTATAAATAAGGGGTAATAGGTGATGAAGATGATAGCACTAAAAATTTCAAATAAAACAGAAACTATAAAAACAGCATATGGTGAGAAACTATCATGAGTTCATTGAGTTTATATCTTTGTAAGATTTGAACAGTTAGATACTGGTGATGTGATGTGATCAGTAAGAAATTTTGCTAAGGGCCAAGCGATGTGATTGTGCTGACGCAGGTATATTTATTTTATATATTCTAGTGTTTTCTATTATCTATTTTTAGCCCTTCTGTGACAGGCATTTCTGTGGGGTTACATCACATACTGTATTTTTTCTTTGTTGATATGATGACCAATTATACTAAATGCTAATTAGTACCACTTTGCTAATATATCATGTATAGAAAATAATAGAAAACATACACATCTTATGATGTCGGCCATATTGCTAGTATTAAATTTTGTGATTGATGATGGAAATTATCCTTATAATTACTATAATTACTGTAATGTTCATCAAAATATGATTAGTTTAGTATCACTAACATAAATTGCACCTCTCTTTCCTTGCAACAGCAGAAAAGAAAGCTGAAGAGAGCAAAAACACAGCAAGATGCTGATTTTCAGCTCTAAATCAATGGCACTGTAGGATGTGTAGGCAGACTGAGAAGAGGATGGTGAACCAACCTGTAATGATCCCTTATAATGGTATGCTTTGTGTTGTAGTACTGTCCTTTCCAGTATTTTTATTCTTTTATTAGGGATGGTTATTTCTTTTGTATTTATTCACAGAAGTAAAATAACATGAAAAAGATGAAATTGTTTTCTGGCCTCCCATAAAACAGAATGATTATAACGAACATAATGAGTTGATATGTACTCTATGCTACAATTGCAATCAATTACAACATTGAGAAAAAGCTAGTCAGAGGCACATATTAAGTCTCATTTAAACATTGATAGCGGATGTCATGATTTGCTGTCAAGGCAGCATCGGTCATAAATGCGGATGGCACTATACCAAACAACATAAACCCACCACATGACTGTATACATATTCTATTAAAACCGCGTCCAATGGGTTAATAGAGTAAAGCACAAAAAAGATCCTAGTATCTTCATAAATGAATGAGAGAAAACAAAAGGCCTCAATATGTTGTGTGCCATTCAAGTGTTCTGAAATTAAACCTGTCTGGTGTGCTGCACAGGTCAAGTGCCAGACCTGTGGCCAAAAAAGTAATTGTATGCCCCATATCCAACAGGAATAGCATCAATAAATATATATCTTTTGCTTTGAATGAAATTTTTAAGTATTTCTGTATTAAGAGATCTCTATGTTCATCAGATGCTACTCCTTTTTAAATTATCCAATAACATAATGTGTTAATTAAATCATAAGATTTAAACTGAAAAAAATATATTATAAGTAACAGGATATCATTACTGTCATAACCAATGAGACACTATACAATACATATATATCATTAACATAATAATATCTACAAATGTCAAAATACAACACATACCTTACAACATCTAGATTATACTTGAAAATATCTGCTCTATTCTGTGGAGTGTTCATGCAAAGGAAACGTAAGACACGGGCAACAATGTTTCTTCCCATTACAGTATCTTGCGGCACTGCCTTGGAGCCCCATCCCATCACCATCACCATCTGTCAAACAAAGAACATAAAAATATTTTCTATAGACACACAAAAATAATTCATATGTATGCATAAAATGTGTATGTTTGTTTCTTATCATTTTTTTCCAATTCATCTTTCAACCCCTTCATGCTGGATGATGTGATATCATGCCAAAGTAATATTTCCACACGATAGATGGGCTTCTGCTGTATATATATGTTATAAATAGTTATGTTTGTATATACAGATTATAGCTGGATTTATAAATACATATTTGTATATATAACAGGACGGGTGAAAGTCACTATGAGATGTTCAGCACAGCCTTGTACCTTGAGAAATCTTTTGTCAAAAAGCTGTGTGTGCTTGTTATATTGCCAGCGAGAATGGCATCAAGCAAATATAGGCCCCTCATGAATGGTTTAAAACTAAAGACTGAGATATGAGAAATAAATAAGTTAACAAAGGAAATAAAAAAAAAAACTACTTACCAAATCACAGAAGAAATAATTAATCTTATCTCCAATGGTGCCATCTACCAAGCATGTGAGGATGGAGGAGACAAAATGGGCTGCATACGGCTCAAATATCTTTGAGTTGTTCATCATGAGACGGAGGAGGAAAAGTTTTATACTGCGGGGAGTATCCGCACTGTCCAGTTTTTGTTGTACCAAGGTCATCCACTGGGGTACATCCGTTGCTTTGGGCACTGTTTCCTGCAATATCATATCATCAGAGCATAAACATGTGTCTGACAATAGAAGAATAACTATGTAAGTATGGTATTTAGATTTACACAATGGGAAAAAGAGACAAAGAAAAAGCTACATGAAGACAAAGAAAGACAGAAAGATTGACAGATAGATAGGATAAGTATATAGATTCTGAGAGAGGAAAAGATCCAAATTTTTAAAATGAAACTCAAGCTATAATTCAAGGGGAAAACAGGGTAGAAAAGAAAAATAAATGGGGGGGGAGAAGAAAAGAGAAAAGGAGAAAAATATAGTACAGATGACACTGGCCTTACCCCTTTATGTAAAACCATGATCTCTGCATCCACCATGTGGTTTATGACAGCTGTCAAGTTTGCCATGACTTCATGGCCATTGAAGTCACTTTGGTCCATGTGCATAGGCATGAGAACACCTCCCATTTCATTTGCACCAGCCATCCTAAAACAGGTTGCAAAAATATTAGCTCTTAGTAACAGACAGAATATATAGATTGAATGCAAGTCATTTCCCAAATAAAATGGCAGTATAGGTAGTATTTCTTTTTTTTCATAGAATAATTTTGTTAATAAATATAAAGAATTTTTGTTTTTCTCCTAGCAAAGATTATGTCAAAGTAGAGTAAAGATGATTATCTCACCTCTCTGAAGAACTTTCGGTCTGAGACATTGCAAGGATAACGGAATTGTTGAAGTCAAACTGGCTGATATCTTCTCGTAAACTGCTGTCAGATAAATAGTGTGATGCCATATATTGGACTGTCCCTGAATTTACTGCCCCCTCCTCACGAGCAGTCTCTCTTAATTTCTGCCTTACTGCAACAAATCTTTTCTTGCTGGATGGCTTGAAGTTTATCTCAACATCAAATTCCAAGTTCTTAGTACAGTCGACCATACATTCCCAGAGGACTTCTCCCTTTGTGGGATTTGCAGAAAACAAAAAATTTGTGTAAAATCTCAGATCATTCTGAACACATGCCAAGACTGCTATAAGTGCATTGTATGCTGCACAAGCACACAATCTTCTTAGTTCAGAATGTGTCTGGTCATGACGGAGTTCACCTTTGGAGATCTTTGCGGCATAACGGAAAATTTCCTTTGTCAGCTCCTTCCCTGACTGGTCACCTGGACGGAAAGCTGAGTTAATCTCTGAACCTGGTGCAAATACCTTTTCACGAGGCAACTT
>BOPN01004389.1:90000-97500 GCA_017312705.2 Penaeus japonicus | reverse complement strand
TTAAGAGGGAAGTGGTTCAAGCTCAGCATTTCTAAGGCTTCACTAGAAAAATAAATTAAAAAATCAATGAATGAATAAAAAGATGAAATCCAAAATCATCCAGTTATATTTTTCCTTTTTTAATCTACTGATAATACATACATTTTCTCTTGATAAATTTTGTGTTCAATGAATAGTAAGGGTGAAATAATTAAGAAACATACAAATTATAGACCAATATTCATAATTTTGAAGGACTACTTTCAGCACATTTTGCTTTACACTTCATTAGAAAACTGCATTAATTACTCTGATGACTTTAATGATCACACAAAATCTTTTCTTTGAAAAATAAATGGTCTATAATAAATCTTCAGCTAATTATGCAAAAGCAATGGGGAAAAAACAAAATTTCATCACACATTAAAGCTGAATCTTTACCTGACGGACTTAGCGATGTCTTCTCCCATTGTGAAGAAAAAGGGAAGCAGCTTCAGAACTTTTATCTTGGCCTGAAGTTCTAACTTTGCATCTACTAAGAGACCATTGTAAAATACAACAATATCAGATCCTGGGCTTGTGCAATGGCCCTTCATTGTGCCCTCTCGATCAATTAGAAAGAGGGATGATAATAGACCAAAAACTGAATCTTGGTGAAGGTTTGTCTTGCCAGCCTGAGCTGCAAATGTTGGCCAATGCTTCAGGAAACTCTGGATAACTTTTACTGAATACCTGTAAAGCAATGCAGAGAAATTTATTAAATATTCTCAAGACTAACAACTTTAAAATTACAGATCCTGAGTCAGTGTTACTCGTTACAGTGAAAGAACTACAAAACATTTGAGGCATCACCTATCTTTAATTTCAGATATAATGAAAACATCAAATTGTCCATTTCAATGACTGTACACCCAACAAAAATCACAAATGGAAATACCTATACCTTTTTCTAATGTCAGCATTCCTAATGAGACAGCTAGTGAGAGCTGATGCAAATCCCATGGCAGGCAAGAATCTTCCTTCACGAAGCATTTCTACACATCGGGAAAGAGCATCATCAGGAGATTCAAGGAAGTGTGGAATCAACTTTGGGCCAAGAACACTCACTACATGTGACCCTTTTTCTACTTCTTGCCCACTAGTTCCAGTGACAGGGTCACCGTTGGTAGCCCAGCTAAGAAGGTGAAGCTTAACCTGATGAGGGGGAAAAACAATAAGAGCTCAGCAGAAGACATGTTCACTACTTTTGACATCATCATAAAAAAAGTTCAAATATACTTAATATCATCAATTTAACAACAACCCTTACTTGCAACTCACTTTTGGGTCAAGTGTAACAGACAATTGCAATACAGCAAACAAAAACTTGAGCAAACTTGGATGGGGCGCTATTACGGACACAGTCAAATTCTGCTCCTTGAATATACTTCCACATAACCAATCTGCTAAGTCTTTTGCTATTGAGTAACTGACCTGAAAGGGAAGGATTGTGTTTGTCAAAAATAAAATAAAAGGCATATTTTTCATGTGTACAAAGCAATAGCAAATCATTTTTAATACCTGTATAACTGCAAATAAATACTGTAATCATAATTACAAGATGATTCATAACTCCACTCACCACATTGCATTTTGCAAGCCAACCACTTTTCTCTAAGACGCCAATACCTTCAATGACATGTGTGCTTCTGAGGCTGATGTGTGCAGTCTCAGATAATGATAATGGCAACATTTTAATGATGTCATTTTCTGGCTTCTGTAGTTGTTCTTCAAGGTAGTCAGAGTATTCCCTAATCACTTCAGAAAGGCCTTTACGTGCCATAATTCCCAAAACTTCCTCTAAACGTAATGGCAAATGCTTATTGACTTCAGTATCTTTGATATCAAACCCAACACTAGCAGGGTCAAGGGTGCAGCATGTCAAAAGACGGAACATGGTAGGTGACCAGATAGAGTGTTGGCTCAGGAGAGATGCAACCTTGGGTCCCTCTTGTAGTATAACACTCACAAAGTCCAGTAACCTAACTATAACTGTACACTTGAGCTTAGCTATGGCTTCTGTTTCATATGGTGTAACAACTGCATTTTGAAAATTGTCATGTTTTTTCATATATTCACTGACAGTAAGAACAGCCATCTCATTTATAAAATATGTGGTAGCAGCGAACAGATGTATTTCTGAATAATTCAACAGCTTTGCTGCTGGCACTATTCCTTGGCCTATTAACCAGCAGTAACCATCAAGAGAAGCTGACAATGCCTGGAAAGAAAAAAATAATTCCTTGTTACTTCTAATCTCATGTTCATTTTCCTTTACTCACTGCACCACAACACTCTCAACACTAAATAAACTTATATCTGAGGATTAAGTGTTCCTTCTGAGTTTTGTTCTATTAACTGCCTTCTTTCATCAAAGAAACCTAAATCTAACCTGATTTAGATCTTGAGTATCTTCCCTAGTGTCTGTCATATATACCTATTGATTTGGAAGGTCAACTTTCACTTCAATTTTTCCTGTTAAGAATAATCAGCTCTATCACAATAGCCCCAAATATTTCCTAAGACCTGACATTTATGATCTTTTCTATATCATAATAGTTATCATACAACATTTCTTTAGTAGTTTCTAAAATACTGCATATATCAAAGTTAAATCTCACCTCCAAGAATATATTTATATCTTTAGAACTGCCAGTGTGGTCAGAAGATGCTGTGGGGTTTTTCACATACTTGATGCCCATCTTGGCCTCTGCCCCACCTTCTAATATGTCTACAATGTCACTCAATTTTGAAATTCCAATATACTTGTCAATGAAGTCTCGTACAGAAGCACAACCTGTGGAAAGTTAAAAAACAACATATCATTTAGATAACAGTAGTAATACATTTGAATCCTTATAAATTATTAACTAAATTGTTAGATAGTATACATGATATAGATATAGGTATACTTTATTAATAATCTTATGCATACCTTTAACCTGTGGTGCCAAAGATGCTAAAAGTTCCATGCAAGTGTGCCTGACAAGTGCTTTGGGTCGGCCACACTGCTCGAATAACCATTTCAATACATCCACCAAAGTGCCTTCACCAAATCCCGGGGGTATACGGCGTTGTCCTGATTTCTGAAATAAGTTTGCATGAGTGTTATGATGTTATTATCCTTGGTATGGTCATTCTAATTTTTGGGTGGTAATGGTATTATTGTTGGGAGAGGGAAGGAAGAAGTGGTAAGAGATAAAAATATATAAAATGATGAGAGAAAATAAAATTGGTAGTGATAATTAGTTGTATGAATATTGTAGGTTAAGATTAACAATATTAAAGGAAGAAATGCCTACTAACTGCAACAGTAACAAATAACCTATGACCTAAAACCAAAATAAACCCCTGGCCCATTAGCCACTTCTGGCTAATTTTTTATTTCTTTTCTATTTTGCTAAAGCTAGTTAAATTATTTTTAAACACTAGAAGGAACTGATCCTGCATTAAAAATCTGACTAATCTGACTGCACCACTGTCAGTCCAAAGATTAAATCAGTAAACATCAAAAGTATATATATATACTCGTAATGTGAAAAAAACATGAAATGTAACATATGATATGAAGCTTACTTTCTGGAAAAGATCACTTTTTACTCTGATGATCCTTTCTATGTGATTAATAGCAGACTTTGTTTGCTCATGAGTGCCCAGAGCCGAGTCATCTGCTTGGGCCAGGTCAAGGGCGGTCATTAGGTGAGCAAGCAGGTCTAGAGTCCAGATGTTGACAACCTGGCCATCCTCACGAATCTCTCTGTAAATGCTATTCCAGGCAAGAGCACCACCTGGGATTTGACGAAAATTGTAACAATCTCTTTGACATTATTAGTGAATAATGCCACTAGCATAGAAAAAAAAACACAGAGGGAAATGAACCCTGATTTTTAAGGAGCTTTTGACAAATAATCAATTAATTGCCAGAATAAAAAAAAAAATTGCAATAAAAATGTGAAACATATATAAACAACCTAATCAATAAACACACACACACACACACACAATCAATCTCTCTCTCTCTCTCTCTCTCATATACATAATTGAGACCACAGAACACTGTATCATATTTACCTAGGCGTTTGAAGGCACTTGGGTGCTTACAGAAGGAAAAGATTCTCTTGATAATGGATTTGATGTTTGAAGACACACTATTCTGTTGACGGCACTGCTTGCGAGACCACTTTACAAACTCAGCCAAGCACTGGGCACTTACATCTCGAAGGGCTGGGTCATTGGCCGTCACAATTCCTTCCTAATTCAGTAGAGATTTGAAAGTCGTCAAATTTTTTATAGCATTGGCTACAGTTAGGAAGCAAAATTCTTCCTTTGGTAACTGCTCAAATTTGGTGCTACTCCCAGTGAAAAGTAATGTAATATGATTTATTCCTTTTCACATTCATTATTCTGATAATTAACATAACTGTAAGACTTTTAACCCAATGCCGACGGGCCTGGCGAGAGCTGGCAACCCCCAACTCCGGGCGTAAGGAATATCGCCTGGGTGTTGACGCCGGTTACTGTGACGCGTCACTTGCATCCCACTGGATGGAATAAGAGCCTTACTCGCCGCGGTTTTGATTGCGCGTCCCATTTTTTTGCATTTTAGGTAATGCGTGATTTGAATGAAAGACGATATTGAGTTGACTTTGTGAGGTGCAATACAAGCTTTATCGATGTTATAATGCTTCTAACTCTGAGTCCAGAGTTCATACTCTTTGCTTATGTATAATCTTGTACTATGCGGAATATCATTACCACAATATCATGAGCTAAAGTCAGACTTATACGCAAAATAGGTGAAAGCTTTTTCTTCGATAATTACAACTTCTACCCATGTTGTAAGCTCATAATCTTTCTGTAGCATACTCTTTTACTCAAAAACATCGTTGCCATGGTATCAGGAGGGGAAATGACATATATATGTGCAAGAAAAATAATTTATTCATGTAAAAAAAAAAGAATGAACACAAAACATAAACATAATAAAAATAAAACATACATATATGAAAAAAGATGAACATAAGAAAAAAAAACAATGTATATACAGGAAAAGAAGGGGAGAGGTTCAGAGAGAGAGAAAGTCAGGTTGCAGAGTGCCAGGCCTCAAAGCAACCATAGGTGCACAGACCGACAAGACAGTCTGCGCACCGGCTGCGGAAGGCCAGCCTTCCGTACGCCCCTGGCGGAGCACCAGCGGCAGCGAGAGCGCTTGCCGTCTGGAACGGACTGAATGGAGTGCCCTCGCTGCTGAAGTCGGGATCGGACCTCACGTGTAGGACGTGCGGCCTCTCTGCAAATCGAGTGAACACTCCTTGTGTCACCGATCATCTGCATCGCCAACTCCATGCGGAACTCCTTCTGTGGCATCCTACCCCCATGTGGTACGATACACGGCGAAGGAGTTC
The DNA here is from genome assembly GCA_017312705.2 of Penaeus japonicus. Taxonomy (NCBI): domain Eukaryota; kingdom Metazoa; phylum Arthropoda; class Malacostraca; order Decapoda; family Penaeidae; genus Penaeus; species Penaeus japonicus. Next base: position 92,077 of record BOPN01004389.1, on the reverse strand, counting down.
ACAAGGGCAAGGTCAAAGAGGAAGAAGAAGATCTTCCTATACCACACCCTCGAACACGAGGGTGGAGTATGAGAGGAGAATTGGTCCCCAGCGTCGAAGCGCCCTTCATGTGCCAACATTGTAGTCGGCAACGACGCGGGCTTCCCTCCCTCCTCGACCTGGCGTTGTGGACGGTGGAGAGCATCGTAACAGCGTTCGGTCCCTCCACTGTAGAGCAAGCAACCCTGTGTTGCTGCTCCTATAGTCCACGTCGCCCCTCCTTTTCACAGTGAGGTCACGGGGCATCCACTTACGTGACACCCTCACTGTCCCCACTGCATTAGTCCGTCGGGACTGGAGAATGTGGAAGAGAGATGGGGAAGTGTACCAGTTGTCTACAAAGACACAGTACCCTTTCCCCATGCTACTACTCATCTCCAACAAGTCCAGGGCTGCCTTCGTCGGGCGGCACAGTGCTCTTATCTGGCCCGTATAAATCCGGAAACACGGCCGTGTAACCGCTGGACGGGCCAGTACTGGCCGACAATTCCTCAAGCCTTCAGCCGAACCGTGCCCGCTTGTTCTTGTTGAAGGTTACAAACCTCAGTCTCCCGTGGAACTTCCACAAAGACTCGTCAATGGCGATGTCTTTCTCGGGGACCAAGGACTCAACGAAAGCAGTGTTGAGGGCGTCTATAACCGGGCGGAGCTTCCACAGACGGTCTGGGGAACCTGTTCCCCATCCTCCAGATGCGCGAAATGGAGGTGGGTTGTCAGGTGGTCAAACCTATCCCTGGACATCGTCTGTGGAAAAGCTCGCGAACAGTTGGATGGTGGGACCAGAAATCCCGGTAGCACGGGATCTTGTGGAACCCCATGGTCACCCGCAAGCCAAAGTACGCCATCAGCTCCTCCTTGGACATGGGAGTCCACTTCCTCATATGAGGGGAGACAGGAGGAGAGATCCCTGCATACCTAGAAGCAGACAAAAAGCAAACGTCAGTAAAACAATTCCATAAAAGGGTTATATACACTCAAACTGTAATAATATAGGAGACAATAACAGTGAAAAATTACAAACTCACCTATTGGTCTCGCGGATAATGTGCTGAAGGAGATCGTCCGTGAAAAAACACTGGAAGATCTCAAGGGGGCTGCTGGTTTCATCCAGGTCTGCCTTGACCCCAGGAGAACCAGCAAACCCGAACCTTTCGGGACGTTATCCCTCTTTAAGCCAAACGAAATTAGGAGTCCCAGGTTCGTTCCTACGCCACACTTTGGTGGCGAAGGTTGACAAGGCTCGTCACTGTCTGAGGTCGTGTCCGCCTGGCTGACATAGTCCAGCTCGTCCTCCGAGCTTGTACTATTATCACTGTCCTCCTCTGCCCTGCGAGGGACGTATTCGTCCCGCTACTCTCCCGTCAGAGAAGAGTCGGGGACGTCAGTCTTCGCGAGGCAGAGGAGGCAGGTCTGCGGCGTAACCCTGATGTTGATGGCTGAGGCTCATCAACATCATCAGAACAGGAGGAGGGGGAGGAGGCGTTTGGCGCTGTCTCTTGAACCATGTCGAGTGATTCTATGGGGGTCGTTGACCTCCTTTTATACCCGAGGTTTGCCCCAATCTCCCGCCAGGTGACCGGTGGCAACGTCATATCGAAGTACGTGGAGGAAGTTGGCCAATCAGGTCAATGGAATGACGTTGTATCCTGTGACGTTGGTCTCACGCGATTTTACGTAAATGGTGACGTTTTTGTGTTGACTCACGTGACTCACGTGACAAAACGTCATCATGACGACACATGCCGTGATGTCGGTCGCACGTGACGTCACGTGAATGATGACGCGCGATTCACGTGACCAAAGCGTCACGTATGTGACGTCACATGCTGTGACATCACACGCTGTGGCGTCACACGCTGTGAGTCACACGCTGTGACGTCACATGCGTGACAGGAAACTCAGGTAAGATCTCTGCTTTTACCTGTTTACTTTACCTGCCGCCCGCTGTTGCAATGGCGGTGCGGCAAAGAGCAGAAATTGCGTAAACATAGTGTCAATAAACAAATTTGTTTTAAAGACATAAAATAACCTTATTTCG
>BOPN01004389.1:77500-85000 GCA_017312705.2 Penaeus japonicus | reverse complement strand
ACACACACTAAGTTGACGAACTCTTGCTCAAAAGTACCGCCGATGAAGGATGTGCAGTCAGAACGGGAAGAGGAAGATGACTCAATCCATACCCAGTGTCTAAAATGTACTCCTGTGCCAATATGGATGCCTTTCACTGTGGCACTCACAGTCACAAGCACAGGTTTCATTCCTCTTCCCTACCTCTTTTATTTATCTATATTGTAGGTGGTTATATGTTTCGTATTCGTTCATGACAGCACAAAAATACGAAAAAAATATAGTTGCCTTTTGTCCTCCCATAAAACAGCAATACTTCTATCACACTGAGTATAAAGAAAATAATGAGCTAATATGGATAATATACTACAATTTTAGTTTACTGCAGCACTGGTAGAGCCTGTCATATGGCATATATAAGTCTCTAAACTCAATAAAACACACAAAAAAACAAAACACAAAAAACGCTCTAGTTTTTCAATGAATGACTGAAAGAGAGTGGGAATGTTCAAATTATAATGCTTCAAGCAGTCTCTCTTTAAAATAAAACTTATCCCGGAGGCTGGGCAAGCATATTTATCCCCGTCTGCAATGGGTTAATATAATGACAGTCAAGTTTTGTTACTGACAACTGCTGTCAAGGCATGGTTGAAAAAAATTGTTGAAGTGTAATTGGTGGCAGAAGAGAGCGTGTGCTGTTTTTTTTTTTTTTTTAATTACTCTAAAGTTTATACTTCTTTCTTCATGAATTATACTTATTTCAGAATCACAAACATAGATGGATTCACTTTCTCATGGCATTAGAAGGAAAAAAAAATGTTAAAGCCATCCAGCTACAGACTCTACCAACTGCCAGATTCATCAATATGGTAAACACAAAAATATATATCTAGTATTACAAAATAGTGCATGAAAGAAAAATTAGTAAATAAATACAGCATTAATATTAAAATCATCAATTACAATATTGATGGTGACAATAAAATAATGCTAATAATAATGATAATGATGATGATGATGATAATAATAACTATAGCATACCCAACAAGGCAAGGTTTACAAATAATTTTTAATATTTCAATCTCACTATACCTACCCTCTTACTCTCCTTCATCTTCTTCTGGTCAACCTTACGCCTCTGCCTTGCAAATGCCATCTTCACAGTAATGACACGAGTATGTACTTCTGCTTCACCTCCTGTCTCTGTGAGGTTTGAATAATTGGCAATTTAAGATTAGAATACTAATAATTTTCAAGATATTAGAAATACAAATAATTTGCCAAGAATATGATAAAAGCTGAGAATATCTATGCAAAAAGATGGAGTTATCTGTAATACAAACTCTGCTGAATTTGAAAATGTCATAAATAAATTTGACCTTCAGAAAAAATGACATATTTCGCTGACACTTTGATCGATAGAGCTAGTTTAGACCAAGGTACTATAGAAGATCTATCGGGTAAAATAGTAATACATCACTTCATGTACAGTAGAGAAACATAACCCTTTTCTAGGACCTTTGCATAACTGTGCTATTCTGACAGTAATCTATAAATCAAATAAACTGACAGACAAAATGGCCTTAACCCTTTGATGACAGTGTGTCACACCTGTGTGACACGGCTAAATGCCCGATGACAGGGCGACACACCAGTGTGACGTTCCCGATGCAATATTACATAGGCCCGGCGTAGGGGGTTTCCACTTATTGCCAGGCCCGTTGGGATTAGGTTAATATGCTTACCCTGTGAGCGAAGATAAGGAAGGAGGAGTGGCAATACATGTGGCATGTGCTCATGAAGAATTTCTGGTGGTAACAGTTTTGTCCACAATTGCAGAGCTACTACACACACTTCTGCTAGTGGCAAGTAACTCACACCAAGCTGAAGGGCCATCTGGAAAACAATATCACTTGTAGGTAATATACATAAAACATTAACATTATCACATACAATATGATAACCTGAGAGTCATATCTCAAGGAATCCACAAAATACATTACCTGTAATGGACTGACAAGCTGGGGGAAGATCTCCTGCACTATGCACAAAGGCAGATGTAGGATAAGTGTCAGACAGGAAGCTAGGAGCTGATCACGATACTGACGGCAACGCTGAAGCAGTTCTCGCACATAGCTCATTAGAAGGTGGATCGAGGTTTCCACCTCTGGGTCCTGATGGAATCATTCATTCAAGTATTATCAGATAAGCAACTAATCGTCTTTTTTCAATAATCAAGGAAACCAATGAAGTAATGCAATTCAATTATTATCATTCAATTTAAATGTGTTTATTAGTATTACTTGGCAAAGACGCTTAAGAACTAAAACAAAACATTTGAGATATCATTGTTACTGAGTTCCATAATTCCTTTTCTTACAGCATTGAATACTACTGACCAAAATCTAATTCAATATTTCTAAAGAGGACATTACTCACCTCCTTTCTCTTGAAAAACTGAGTTTGTCGTGAGCATGTTAGAACAGTGGTAGAAGCATTATAATGGGCTGACACAAGAGGCTGGAGAGAGGACTGAGTCACAAAAAACCATATCAGGCGTGGCAGGTGGGGCTCTAACTGGTCCTCACTTTGCAGTGGAAGTACTTCTCCCAAGAGCGATACCACATTCATGTACACCTGAAAGATTTTCAAAATTATCAAACTTTATCAATCAAATACTACTGTTGTCGGTGTCCAGTTTCCCATGAAGAGAAAAGTATTTTTCATATATATGACGTACAGTCTGTAATATTTATATTAACCCAATAATGACAGGGCAGTTTTGGCTTTGCCCTGTCTAAACACCAGAGTATTTCATGTGCACAGGCCTAACGCCTTGGGCTATTAGCCCACTCCGGCCACAGCTAACTATTGTACACAGAATCAACCGGCATGCCAGCCATACAAAATGCCATGATGTGATATCACATCCCTAGCGGTAAGTGCTGCAACCACATAACATGATAGCATGTCACGCAGCATTATTGGGTTACTAATATCTATCAAAGATGTTCATGTTCATTAAAAAATACACATGAAGATGTAATTAGGCACAGAAGTGGACTATCCTATAAAATCATTATATATCATGTGCAACATCAGTGTTCAAGGTACTAATACTCACTTGGAAATCTTTAGGAACCTTTGCTTTTAATCCTGATACAGGATCAGAAGTAGCAGGGTCTCCTTCATCACTCCCTGATGCATCATCCTGCTGGGAAGGTATGCATAAAGCCTTAATCTCCCCTTTTTACAATCTGATATATTTTTGGTAATTACACAAAGCCATGACCTCATAAACCTCAAAATTAAAAACACAGAAAATGAAAATCATGATTTCCAAGCATCAATTTTATTATACCATCTCAATTCTTTCATAAAATGTCTTGTATAAAGATGTATAAGAAACAAAAGCAAAAACTAATCACAACAGTATTGCTCTATCATTTACCTTATTTTAGAAAATTAGCATTATAGCCCAAATACTAAGATTCTCATAAATCTTATACTTATACAGGTCTAGAGATATAAACACTTACCTGCTGTAATTCATTTTCTTTGTAAGTAGTTAAGTCAAGCTTCTCTGTGATCTCCAATATGCAGCTAATAAACTCAGAATATATAAAATTGCTCATTTCTGTCATAACTGTCGCTGGCATGCCTGAAAGAGTTCATAATACCAAGATAAATGCATAAAAAATAATATACATATTAAATATAATTTTCAAAATCAGCAACATAATTCCACTGATGGATAAAATATATAGTACTCTTTCATTACTTCCTCACACATACATTCAAGAGATAGGACTACTTCCCATACCTGACACCTTGATATTGGCCACCTTCTCGGGCACCATCAGGGCCGTCCACAAAGGGGTGAAGCTGCTGAATGTGACCACCTCTTTCTTGAGGCCCTTCCACTCTCCCTCACCTCCTGCTCCTTTGCTTCTCCAGTTGCCACCCTGTTCCCCAGGTGAGGACTCCACCTCGGGGGTATGGGAGCAGCTCAGCACTATGGCCTTATATACTGCAGCAAACAAGAGGAAGTATTTGTGATTAATTAAGATCTCATGATTGTTAATAACTGATGATAATCTGATAATACTTAGTATAATTTTTCGTATTTATCAAGAATAATCTACTTAAGTTTACATATTCATAATAACATCTGTATAGCACATCACAAAAATCACATTTTATCATTTAATGAAGACTAACCAAAAGTGTGCAAAAATTCCTGGAAGTATCCAGGCCTACTGTAAACTGTGAAGAAGAGCCTGAAAAGGGCTCTGTATGCCAGGAATCTTTTGAAGGTGGACACCATTGGGAAATTCTCTACAAGGGCACTTGCAAGTTGCTGAACATTTTCCAAAATCCCACTGTTCACCTGACAAGCAAAAAGGATATAGGCCTAGGAATTTGGAAATAACTCTTCGAGTTTAGTACTCTATAACTGTATACATATATTCTGAGATTATAGTACAACTTGAAATTCAAAGAATCATAATAATAATATCACCACACTAATGTTAATGGTGGAGTCTTTGGAATAACAATAGTAACAACAATAACAATGACTATTTTCATTACATTAAAAATCAAAACAATGATATTAACTATGATTAAAAATAACAATAAAATACACACTGTTTACTCAAATTAAACTTTTCAAAGAATAATATATAAATATAGTACACTTACTATGTCCATGTTGCTGATGATAATTGCCAAGGATTCTATGTAGCTTGGCAAATTGGTAAGTTTGCTCTCAAGCATATCACCAGACCTGTAAAAAATAGCACAAGTTAAATACGGCCACTTAAAACAATTAATTCTTTTCTACTCAAGCAATATATTCTTACTATATTCCCAAAACTTACTGATAAAAAGCATGATGACTTGCAGTCAAGACCTGATTGAACATTGTGTGAACCTCCACAGGAGACAGAAACTGCCGACAAGCCCCTGACAACAGGCCGTATCCCTTTACTGCCAGACTCAGCTGTGAGGTGCTCTCACTTGTCTCCAGCATCTTGTTGTATTCTTGGAGCAAGTACTTTTGTTCACACAATGAAAGAAATAAAAATCAACTTACATTAGACACTGAACTTGAATCATCAAATAAAAGATTCAATGTCAAATAATATTTCAGGGAATGAAAGTCTGTAAATTGATAAATAATTTGGCAATGTAGGTAAATGACTTATCTGGGAATTAGAACGAAAAAACTAACAATCATTTACTGCCCCATGTCAGATGCATGTAAATAATTAAAATAAACCAGATCGAAATGAGGTATTATCTATATGGAAGAAAAATTGGGAAATCAAAATAAATATTTCACCTTGAAAACTTTAACTCCTCTCTTGTCATCCTCCATTGCTTGGAGCTCCAGCATATTTGCGATGACAACTATAAACGTGTCCATCGCTGGTAAGGCAGCCTTGTGGTCATCCCTATTCCGTGAACTACACCATTTGACAAACCACTGGAATACTTGGGTGCAGTCTTCAAAGAGCTGAGTTGAGAACTTGGCTCCATGTGTATGAATGAGCTCCAGAGCAGCTGGGAAAAAAATTAAAACTCATCTCATCACTCCATGTTCATAAGTAACTCTCTATCCATGCTACTGACATCTGTCTCAAAAATAACCATAAAAAGTAAAAAGGTATGTGTTTGCAGAGTCCTTGCTTTTTACACATTTCCTTTAAATGAGCCTGATGACACTAGCTAAACCTACTCAGGAAATTTCCTTGTCAAATTTAAAATAACATAACAAATTATGAATGTAAAATACAGTTGTCAAAGTAGTGTAGGCCTCAGATATCTGTTAAAGAGAATACAGACTGGAAAACTTACTTTCTCCCTAAAAAATAGGTATTTATTAGGCATCACTCCTAAGAAAAGATATGTTCTAACAGTTTACAATTTGTATATCCTTACAAATTTGTCAATACTTTTCCCCAGCATTTGCTGGGGAAATGAGTAACTTTAACAGAAAATATATATGATACTAATTATTGATTAATACAAAGAAGATATCTTAATAGTAATATAGGAATTCAAAGTAATTGCTACCACTACAACTTCAGCGACTTACCTATTGACAACTACACACACACACACACACACACACACACACACACACACACACACACACACACACACACACACACACATATATATAAATATATAAATATATATATATATATATATATATATATATATATATATATATATGTATATATATATATATATATATATATATATACATATATATATATATATATATATATATATATATATATATATATATATGTGTGCGTGTGTGTGTGTGTGTGTGAAGTGTGTGTGTAAGTAATAATGTGTGTAGTGTGAGTGTGTGTATTTGTGTTGATGATGTGATGATGTGTGTGTGTGTGTGTGTGTGTGTGTGCATGTGATAATAACTATCTATCTATCTATCTATCTATCTATAAATAAATATATATATATACATATATATGTATATATATATATATATATATATATATATATATATATATATATTTATATATATAAACACAATAAAACACTACCACAATATGAAAGGAAAAACTCACGTTTCAAAATTTTTAGTGAAAATTACTCATCAGGCGTAAGCAAACCAAAATATGAATAGTAGAAGTAAATTTTGACAAGAATATATACTAGAAAGGATGACAGAAGGAACAAGGGCTGAATCAGGTCACTGAAAGATGGTTAAGGTCAATTAATCTAGAGAAAGCTTTTCCCACTAAAAAGGAGGTAAGATCATCCAACTCCCACTGACCAGCACTTAAGTTAAAATTGGGAAGCTCTTTAATCAAAAGAGATTCTAGCATCTTTCTTTATTAACCCATTCCCGACGGGGGAATTCTAGCCTTGAATGTCCAAATGCCGGGGCGTTCGAATTATTAGGCCTAAATCAATTGAATAGCCGGCACAATACTGTGCCGCCCGGCAACTGGGCTTTTGAATGCGCGGTACACATGCTGTACCACCCGTCCTGTGTGGGTTAAGCATTAGATGAATTGTGAATTAATTTTACATCTTTCCAATTTAGTTGATGACCTGCATCACACATGTGAATAAAACAAGCTTGTTTTATTCTCTCAATGGCCAAGAAAACACCTTTTCATCCCTTTATTCTAAATACAAAAAAACATTGTACGATTCCAGCAGTGAGCTCCTCAGTTTAGGATGTCACAGGCAAAGAAGTGCTTTTTAGATTCACCAAGGAAAATGAGACCTAAACTCTTACAGACAAAAAGAAAGAAAGAAGGAAAGAATGGAGAAGAGCAAACCTACCTCTCTGAGCATCTCTTCTTGGTAAGTTGAGGTCAGGATTCAAAACCTTGTGTATGTGTTTGTATAACTCAATGAACAGCTGTGGATCATCATCAATTCCTTCAGGAAAGTGATGCAGATATAATGTTAGGCCACGCAACACTCCTGCTAATGCGTTTAAGTCTGGCTTGCTTCCAGTCTGTGGAAGGA
>BOPN01004389.1:52500-55000 GCA_017312705.2 Penaeus japonicus | reverse complement strand
TAAGCCTTTTATTTCCTGACCTGGAAATACATATGCAAGAGAGTGAGTGTGTGTCTGTGTGTGTGTGTGTGTGTGTGTGAGAGAGAGAGAGAGAGAGAGAGAGAGAGAGAGAGAGAGAGAGAGAGAGAGAGAGAGAGAGAGAGAGAGAGAGAGAGAGAGAGAGAGACCCACAACGTAAGTAAGGAACGTTCTTACGCATTCATCGCCTTCTTTATGAGTGCCTCCGCTTTTGGCAGTCACCAGACGTGTCGCATTAGTTACCATCTTCGTATGCTGTGCAATATTATGTTTCTGCTTTATGTTTATGTACGCAGACACACACACACACACACACACACACACACACACACACACACACACACACACACACACACACACACACACACACACACACACACACACACACACACACACACACACACACACACACACACACACACACACACACACACACACACACACACACACACACACACACACACACACACACACACACACACACACACACACACCTGTGATTTCGTGTGGGCGTGTGTTTGATTCAGTATTGGTTCATGAATAATTCTGAAAGCACGTTGCTGTCCACCAACTTACTTACGATTGAACAAAAACATTGTCTAAAAATAACCATTAGCTGATTTCATCATGAGAAGGTGATATATGATCAGTAAATTCGGAAAACACTTTGTGAGTAAAACGTACTTTCCTTTTTTAAGATTACTATGACAGAGCTTCCTTCAGTAACAATCAATATAAATTTATACATCTGCTGTTTTGGTCGCATCTGCAGATGTTTTAGAACCTTCATATACATAATTTTCATTTAGGTGGCAGGTGTAAGATGTCATATTCTCTGCTGTAAACAGGATTTAGGGTCTAACAGAACTTCAAGTGTAAATTATTTTCACCGTGTATGACAAAGCGTGGGCTGTCACCTGGCGAAGAAAGATTTGCGACAACTTAATGTTTTTAAAAATCGGTTCGTCAGCCTCTCCGCTATTTACACATTTGAAAGGAGTTCATACACAAATGTTACTATTGCAATTTGATAATATTTATCGTATTTTTGTACATCAGAAATATATTCATTTTGAACATGTTACCAAAGGCACAGCGGAAAAAAACGATATCTTGTTATTGTAAGCTAAAAATAGTCGTGAGGGAATTACAGCAGACTCTGAAACTCGCATCTCACTTTTCACGAGAAACGACGCGTCCACGATTTGGGTTTTCATTCAGGTCATCGTTGCTATTGCTTATGCCAAGGAGTTACGGCTCATGACCACCTCCGTCATGACAGAAGCGCATCTGTTCTGCACGGAGAAGAATAACACGAAATGAGTTTGTCATAGTGTCAGTAATACGTGTTAAAAAATGCCATTCAATTTAATCGTATTTCCTTACTAGGAGCATTTGTATCAAACGCTCAGAATAATAGAACAAAGGGGATCCTTTGAAATGCTTTTGATTGAGGATCCTTTAGTATACTCCTCACGGCGTGGTGAAAGAAGACAGAAGCTTAAAATGCTCTTGTAACAGAACCCCCTGTGGTGGTTCCTTCCGGGTATCTTCTGGACGCTAGTAAGTTGAGAGATCTCTTGTAAGAGTGCGATATTGATTAAAGGAAATGCTCATGCTAAAGCTTCAGTGATCATCATCGATACGTCTGTGGATATGTCGATCTTTCGGTCTATATCAAGGTTTAGATCTGTACTTATCAATACTTCCATTCATCCATTCGTCGTAAGAGGCCCTTTGATGCTGTCTGTCAATCCGTTTGAATGTTTATAAACAGTATACCCCATATTTTCTCTTTTGTGCACACACACACACACACACACACACTCACACACACACACACACACACACACACACACACACACACACAACACAATCGCGCACAGAATGGTGTGTATGTATATACGTATGTATCTATATATAAACGTATATGGGCATGCGTATTCGGCATTCCTGACACTAAATTCCTCAAGTATCCATAAAAGCAGAGGCGCAAGAGTTGGCAGACCGCTCGCCGAGATCCGCTCGTGGCGTGACTTCTGATCCCCGGCCCCTCAGGCGGGCGTGGGACGAGGCAGACCCGCAGGTATCAGAGAGGCGCTTCGATAACCACTGGCAAGGACTGTGGATTCTCTCTTTTAAACTCGAGTCCTCCCACTTCACCCCATACACACACCTCTATCCCTTGCCCTCTTCTACTCGTCCCCCCTTCTCTCTCTCTCATTATCTCTTTCTCTCACCTTCCTTCTCACATTTCCCCTCTCAACCCCCGTCTTTCTTTCCCTTTCTCTCTCTCTTTCTCATCTCCTCTCACATTTCCCTCTCGCTCTCTTCTCCCTTCTCACATTTCGCGTCTTGCTCCTCATACCTTTCTCTCTCTCTCTCTCTCTCTCTCTCTCTCTCTCTCTCTCTCTCTCTCTCTCTCTCTCTCTCTCTCTCTCTCCTCTCCTCTCCCTCTTCCCCCTCCCCCTCCCCGCATAGC
>BOPN01004389.1:27500-30000 GCA_017312705.2 Penaeus japonicus | reverse complement strand
GACGAAGAAGGGGAAGCGGTTTTGAAAGCTGCGAGATGAAGTGTGTTTATATCTGTGTAGGTTTTTAAGTGTAAAAAGTGTAAGGCGGTGCGAGTCAAGCTTCGAGATCCATAGGTGTTCCAAGTCCTTGGTCGTCGAATTCCATGACGCTACATTCATCATCGTTGGATGCGCGCGGCAAACCTTGGAAACGTGTTTACCAATGAATGATTTATGCCTGTGCATGACGAGTGACAGTTTATTCTGGGCCTCACATTCAGCTTTGCAGTTGTTGTTTTGTTTTTTTGTGCTGTATGCTTGTATGCTTGATTTCATTTCTCATCCTTGACTTTTTTTAATTGGTATTTCACCTTTATTTCAACACTCCCTTACTATTATATCACTGACTTATATTTCCACCAGTACCGTTTCTTTGTCATGGTGTGATTCAGAAGTCCCTCTGCCTTTCATAACCTTATCCATTAGAATGATTTAGAATAAAATATGAAATAGAAAGTGAAAATATATATGGTACTAATACTTCTCGTTAAAATAATGAATAAGAATTATCACGGTTTTACTAAGATCTTAATTTGAAATCTCAAAGGCTGTAATCCATGAATTAATCAATAGCTTACTGTCTTACGCGAACAGGAAATTTGACTTGACCTGCTTTTAGATATATTGATACCATGGCATCAACCATCACTCGTTTTGGATTTGTGACTAAAAAGACATATTAGTAATTTATGTCCCATTTCCTTCTGTCTTCTAACATTCTTCTTTTGCACGCTCACAAGTGCCTGATGGCAGTGCCAGTGGCGGTGTACAGATGGTTTACAGTTTTTTTGTCGGTTTCTAGCTGTCAGCCTATACATATATGTGATTAAAGTCGGAACATATATCTGATTAATTGATCTATCTATCTGTATTATACATGCAACCCGCAACTGTAATTTATGTGCTGTATATACGCATATACATGTGTGTGTGTGTGTGTGTGTGTGTGCGTGTTCGTGTGTGTGTTTGTATGTATATGTGTGTGTGTGTGTGTGTGTGTGTGTGTGTGTGTGTGTTGTGTGTGTATGTGTGTGTGTGTGTGTGTGTGTGTGTGTGTGTGTGTGTGTGTGTGTGTGTGTGTGTGCACGCGTGTTCGTGTGCGTGTTTTGTGTATATATGTGTGTGTGTGTGTGTGTGTGTGTGTGTGTGTGTGTGTGTGTGTGTGTGTGTGCGTGTGTGTGTGTGCTCTGTAAATAATCATGTCGAGGGGCAGCGGAGAGTCGTGACGGGGCCCGACAGACCCTCTGCGCCCCGGGCGTCCGCCGCCGCGCCGCCGGGTTCACCCCCTCAGTATGCGTGTCGTGGGCGAGAAAATGTCGCGAGTATTAAGAGCTTCTCCTCGTATGCTGTCGAGGCACTTCTGAATAGCTGGTCGCAGTTGCCAGAACGGCCTGATATTGAAGGTTTTGGCACGCGGGGCAGCGGTACGTCATGACCCGGCAGCAATGCGCTCGCGTTAATTTAGCAGTTTACGGGGAGGCTCTGGAGATTCGCATGCCAGGCGCAATCACATCTCGGCCATAGGTAACCACTAGGACTCAGGTTCAAAATAAAGTGGTATCATTGGCATCGGCTTCATTGCCACAGAGAACATGCATATATTCTTATATTCATGTACATGGCATAATTAATATATACATATAATTAAAAGTACCTTACCAATTCCATCCCAAGAAATTATAGAAAAAAAAAGAGAAAAGAAAATAACAAAATCAAATGAGAGAAAAATATCTACATGAGTTTGGCGCAAGCGAAAGGCCAACCGAAGCCATCAACTTTCCTGCCTGATGTACTGTGCGTCGTCAGCCAGGTTCGCGGTTTCACGTTTTGCGAGGTGCGGCGAGGCTGCTCTCCAGCTTGGCCCCAGAGTGCAGGACTGTCTTGACCCAAACGGTTTACCTTCTTGCTCAGGGCGGTATGAACTAGTATATTCATCTACTTTTGCTTCACGACTTTTGATGTATTGCAAACCAGTGCATGGAAGCAAAGTTGTTGTCCCTCACTTGAATAAACAACTGACCGTATTTTTCGTTTTATTAGAAGGCTTCTCTAAAGTGATATTTATTTTTCTGAGGTTAGTGTTTACATCTTCGATTGGAAAGGTTGAATCATTAAAATCCAGAGGTTGTCCAGGAAAAACAAGTCTTTCGGTAATTTAGATTAACAAAAAGGGATATAAAATCGATTAACTTATCTATACTTATTAAATCATATATGAACTGCATAGTTTATAATGCTCAACACATTTTATTTTATAAAGCCACCACAGCTCTGCAGTTGCTCATGCTGTACAGATCGATGTGTGAGTCTTCATTCTCTTTGAAGCAAATCAATGAAAATTTCTTAAATGCTCCATCACATGGGGAATCACGGTCCCTCTTTGCTGGAATAGTAGATTCATCTTGGCAGCAATCCTGTTCTGAATAAATGCGGTCCCTAGCAGCTTGAGAAAGAGAGAAAA
>BOPN01004388.1:106868-114368 GCA_017312705.2 Penaeus japonicus | reverse complement strand
TTATTTTCGTCCGGTTTATTGTTATTACAATTATGATTATTATTATTTTTTTTTGTATCGTTGTTAGCATTAATAACATTAGTATTAGTATTGATATTATTATCATTATTATTATTATTAATATTGTTGTTGTTATTTTTGTTATTGTTATTTATTGTTATTCTCATTTATGTAATGAATGATATGATTATTTATTGCTACATTATTGTGATTGTTGCTAATCATTATTTTTAGCATTATCATTATGGTATTGTTGCATTTGTATTGTCATTACAATTATCATTACAATTGTCAGTGTTATTGATATTATCATGATTGCTATTATTATTATTGCTATTATTATTATCATTATTATTAGTAGTAGTATTATCATTATCATTATTACTATCATTGTTATTATTATTGTCATTATTATTATTATTAATATTATTATTATCATTATTATTATTATTATTATTATTATTATTATTATTATTATTATCATTATCAGTATTATTATCATTATTGTTATTATTATTATCAGTATTACTATTATTATTAATATTATCATTATTATTATTATTATTATTATTATTATTATTATTATTACCATCATTATTATTATAACCATTATATTCATTATTATTATCATTATTTTTTAAAATCATCATCATTATTTATTTTATCATACAACGCCGCAGTGTGAGTTGCGGTTATTTTTAAAAATCATTATTATTGCTATAATCGTCATCAATTCATTTGATATTAATATATTATCTCTATCATCATTTTTGTTGTTATTTATATTGGTGTGGATATTGATGTTGCTTTTTATGCAATGATTGATGATATTGTTGAATATGATAATGATGATAGTGATGCCAATGATGACGAAATAAGTGATACTAATAGTAATAGCAATAATGATAATGGTCATGATAATGGTAATGATAATGGTTATGATTATAAATATAATTAAGATGATGATAGTTATAATAATGATATTAATGATGATTGTAATAGCAGTGACAGTGGTGGATCGTGATAATGATAAGGATGATTATTATTATCATTATTAATAATGATAATGATGATAATAACAATAATGATAGTAATGAGAATAAAAATTATAAGAACAATAATGATAAAAATAATCATAATGATTATAATGATAAGGAGGATACTGATAGTAATAATGATAATGATAATCCTAATATCATATATGGCTATATGATACTAATGAAAATATCAGCCTAATGATAGTACTGATGATAATTATAATGATTACAATGTTTATTTTTAATAAAAACGCAGATGACGGTAATGAAAACAATGGTAATGAAGATCATGATGATACAATAATGTTGATAATGAGGATGATAAGGTTGGTAGCAACAACAATAACAAGACAACAACAGTATGATACAGACGATGTGATAATGATAATGATGATATTAATTATAATGATAAAGATGATGATAGTAATGATGATGATTGTAGTAATAATGATGATAATGATAGTAGTAAAGATGATAATAATAGTGATAATTTTGTTAATTAGTAATAATACGAATATTAATTATTATAGTTGCGAAGATACAGTTAATACTGATAACAATGATGATAACAATAATAATAATGACGGAGGTGATAAATAAAAAAAGGTAATAACAATACCACCACTATCATTATCATTCATTGCGATCGCTATATTTAATCGATTTCATTATACGGCCCACCAACAGCATCAGGATTTCCGTAATCGCTTCGCCGGTTCCAATATAATGCCGATTAATCCAATAATCTCCCGATTTTATTCGTGATATCTCCCCTTTCTCGTTCCCCTTTACGCCCGTACAGCACCGCCCCTTGTTGCCGTGCGCCCGAACTGCGTCGCTCGTGTGAGGAAGGAAAATGCAACGATCCCTCGAAGATTCTTTGCAACTTGCATTCTACGACGTGAAGCCAAAATCGATGTCTTTAGACGTGTGATTATTATGGACTGATATGTTATCCCGTTATGGTATTTTGATTCGGTTTAGAGAGGCGTGTGTTGCATGTTGCATAAGTATCCCACGCTAGATTCAAATGTTGGTTGTTTCTTCGTGCATTTGGACACGAATAGGACGCCAGGTGTCAGTTGGGTTCGTATAGGACTAGTTTCAAAAGGAGTTCGATACCTGCCGGTCGTCGGTGTCCTGCGAACCTCGCTGGTAAAAGGTCACACATATTTGTCAAAATCGGCTGTTCCCAGTTGCCAGCTGATCCAATGATATAGCATCGGAACTGAGAATGAGAGGAAGAGGGATGAGGGAGAGGGAGAGGGAGAGGGAGTGGGAGAGGGAGAGAGAGAGAGAGGGAGAGGGAGTGGGAGTGGGAGAGGGAGAGGGAGAGGGAGAGGGAGTGGGAGAGGGAGAGAGGGAGAGAGAGAGAGAGAGAGAGAGAGAGAGAGAGAGAGAGAGAGAGAGAGAGAGAGAGAGAGAGAGAGAGAGAGAGAGAGGGAGAGGGAGAGGGAGAGGGAGAGGGAGAGAGGGAGGGGGAGAGGGGGGAGAGGGAGAGGGAGAGAGAGAGAGAGAGAGAGAGGGAGAGAGAGAAAGAGAGAGAGAGAGCGAGAGAGAGAGAGAGAGAGAGAGAGAGAAAGAGAGAGAAAAAAAGAGAGAGTAAGAAAAATAGAAAAAGAAAGAGAGAGAGAGAGAGAGAGAGAGAGAGAGAGAAAGAGAAAGAGAAAGAGAAAGAGAAAGAGAAAGAGAAAGAGAAAGAGAAAGAGAAAGAGAAAGAGAAAGAGAAAGAGAAAGAAAAAGAGAAGAAGAGAGAGAGAGAGAGATAAAAGAAAAGAAAGAAAAAAAAAAAAAGAAAGCGAGAGAGAGAGGTAAAAGAAAAAGAGAACAACAAGAAAAGAAAAAAAAGGGAAAAAAAAGAGAAACGTCAAAATGAAGCGATAAGAGAGAAAGAAAGGGAGGGCAAAGACACCGCCCGCCCCAAGACCCCGGGGCGTCGGCAGGGAACAGCCAAGGTGACAGGTTCTGGTGACGTGTGTGCTGACGGCTACCTACACCTAACGTCACACCATATCTTTTTTCTCGACAGATTTGTTAAGAGCTCTTACTTATCTGTCATACTTGAATCGTGTAAGAGTATGTGTCTTTTTGTTTCTTGCACAATAAAAATAGTTATTTTGAATCGTGTGATACTAAGAGTGGGCGTGTTTCTGCTGCTACGATATTTCAGCACAGTGTCTTTCTATGTGAATGAATGTGACTAATAGTGTTAGTTTTGGCAATACTGCGTCGGTGTCATAAAGTGAGTGCCGTTATCTACCTTATCTCTTATCGGGAAGCTGTGTGGAAAGCCACTACCGCTCTGCTGTTGACACGTGATAAGATCGCCCAACCGCTCAATAGTTTCACCTCAAGTACGGCCTTTGCTTCCGGACGCTCGGCAAATATGCATTTATTTCCATTCACGTACGGACGATGCTCGGCCAAGTCGCCCGCCCGTCTCACGAGCACGCACGAAAGCACCTAAGCACACACACACGCACGCACGCACACACACATACACACACACACACACACACACACACACACACACACACACACTCCACACACACACACACACACACACACACACACACACACACACACACACACACACACACACAATTACTCACTCCCTCACACACACACACACACCACCCACACATCACACACACATCACACACACACACACACTCGCACACTACAAAAACGTGCAGACACCCTCAAGGCGCGCGCGCGTTCAAGCACACCGACACCTCGCACGTGAGCGGAGATTAAGGATACAAGCAGCGGGCGGCGATGGCTCCGGGGGGCGCCCTGCAGTCATCTTTAAGAGCATCGATTCATAACAACAGGACGACGGTGTTCTCCTTCTGTCCTTCGCAATCCTAAACTTCAGCGCATTCCTTGAAATTGAATTTGTTCATTAGCGGTTTTTTTTTGTTTTTTTTAATTCTTGTAGGAAAAAGTATGAAAATGGAGGAGGAGTGTTAGGTTTTTTATTTAGATGATTTGATCTTCGGTAAGGGTGATTGGAAATGGATTTGTGTTTTATGTAGGATTCATATGATGTTCAGTGGAAATGTTAATGTTATTATGAAGTTAATAGTAATATGCAAATGCAAAAAAAATAGTTAAGTGGACTGATGCACGAGGTCTACTTTTTATGTAAATCATGATAGACACACGCACATAAAAATGCACAAAAAGTGCAATATTACAGGTCGTGAAAAATACTATGAATAATAATTCATGAAATTCATATGTATTACATGCATATAACTAACACGTTCTCTCCCTCTCTCTCCCCCCCACCCCCCACCCCGTCTTCCTCCCCGACGCCGCCCCCTCCTCCCCCGCACACACACACACCACCCACCTCGAAACGGTACGCCCGCAGAGGTGATGAAACCGGTGGGTGTGGAGGTTTGTGAGGGTTGCGGGCGGAACATCCAGGACCGGTTCATAATGCGTGTGATCGACACCTCATGGCACGAGGACTGTCTTGTGTGCTGCGTGTGTCGAGTCCAGCTTCAACATTCGTGCTTCGCCAGAGACAACAAGATCTACTGCAAACTCGACTATGACAGGTGAGGAGGGACGCCGTGCTTGTGCTGTTGTCGTTGTTGTTCTTATTGGGTTATTCATTTTTTTTATCGATGTTGCAGTTATGATAAGGGTGATAATAATAATGATACTGATAATTATCCTTATGATGGTAATGATAATGATGATAATAACGAAAATAGTAATAATAATACTGATAATACTGATAATAGTAATGATAATCATTATGATGATGATAGTAATAATAATAGTAATAATATCAACAGTATAAGAATATAATATCCATGATAATTCTCCTTCTTACTGCCACTGATATTAGTATATATATATATATTTTTTACTTCTGCATTTATTTTTTTCTAATAGAGCTATCTGATCTGGAGTACCAAATTAAATGCTTACATTTACATAAGCACTTAATACAAGTATTTCATACTCCATACAAGTATTTTACAATATTTGATACATTTTCATATTTGTATAAAAATAGAAAGGAAAAGATAAATTAATATATTCTATACCGCATTTTTTTTTTTTTTTTAATACGAAAATAATAACGTACTGCTTTCGTAAGTTATCGGTGTTACGAAATGCCCCTCTCGTGGCGACTCCGCTATCAAAGCAAAGCGTTAAAAACGAATTAGTAATAAAGTGGCTAATTGTGTGGGGAGTCATTATGATTGTCTCTCATTTATATGTGCATCTATAGCGTTTCATTGTCGCCTATGAGCTTCCTGGTACAATGTATTTTGATGTCATTTGTATGACAACGAAGAGAATTCACCCCGTTTGCAAGAGGCCTATATTGACCATTTTTAACTACCATACATAAAGCATATATTCCACATGCATAACCTTCATACATATACATATATACATATATTTATGTTTATAAAAGTATACGAAACACATTGTGAGTACGTATACACGTGTGTAGATAAAAATCATGATCATACTAATACCCACACGGGAAGAGTTGCATGACAGGGTAGCAGATGTGTTATCAGCCTCATAATCAAAGGGAATTAGATCACGAATTTGACTTTTTTTTAGTTCATCTTCACTTTGCTTTTGGTTCGTCTTCGCTTATTCCCTCTTCGGCGAAAGATGTTGCGACTTGCGATTCGAGGCAACAACAATAGCAACTACAATAATAGTGACGATGATAAGTAATAATATTAATAATAATGATATCAGTAGCAAGAAGATAAAGACAAGTTAGACCAATAGACAATCCAAGGGTTGTTAATTAACAGCTAAAATCCCATCATGAATCTCACACATATATTTCTCTAATTGATGATGATGACACATGTATTTTCCTAAGTAATTTACAAACTATGGAATATATCAATAGCGAATATATACCGACACGATAAACAGGACCCGATAACCATTATTTAGCTGATACCACGGACCTGTCTGTCACCAGAGTATCTTAGCGCGAGCTCTAGGGACTCGTTGCGCTCTCTCTGTTGCTTAGAAAGTGTTTCTTATCACAGTATCGCTAGTTTTATTGATATTCCTCTTTTTTTTTTACACGAGGTTATCTCTCCTGTGCGACACCTTCCTTTCGGCAATTAAAAAAAAAAAAAAAAAAAAAAAAAAAAAACAGTCAGGTTAGTTATTTTTGAAATGTAACGTGATTTTTGAGGTTTGGTTTTTGATCTATGCTCTAGAAAAAGCAAAATTAGATTTAGAATGATATTTCTCCAATATTTTTGACCGATAATCCTACAGATTGTAAATATAACTGACGAAAATGATTTCTAGAGAAAGCAAAATTAGATTTATAATTATATTTCTCCAATATTTTTGACCGATAATCCTTTAGATTGTAAATATAACTGACGAAAATGATTTGTTTCGCTTCTCGGATTTAACGTTTCGCCTCAACAGGTTCTTGTTTGCATGCGAGCAAGCAGAAAAATATAGATAATGATAATATCGATAATGAGGATAATTATGACGATGATGATGATGATAGCGATAAGAATAATGATAATGGGGATAATAATAAGAGTGATAATGATTATAATGACAATTAAGATGATAATGAAAATGATGATAATTGTGAAGACGATTATGATGTTAGCAATAAAGATAGAAATAATGATGATAATGATAATGATAACAATGATAATGATAATGATAATAATGATAATGATAAGTAGAACAACAACAACAATGATAATGATAATGTTCATGGTAATGATAGCAATGCTACTACAACTACTATTGATAATAGTAATGATAACGATCATGATGATAATTATGATCATTATTATAATGATAATGATGTGATGAAGATAATGGTAATTATGTGATGAAGATAATGATGTGATAAACATAATGATGATAAAAATGATGTGATAAAAATGATGTGATAAACATAATGATAATGATAATAATGATATTGATAATAATATTAGTAATAGTAATAGTGATAACAAACACGGTCATGATAATAAGGATCATAGTAATAGTAATGATATTACTATTATTAATGATGATAGTTATAACAATAATGATAATTATATAAACAAGACTGATAGTAATACTGATGATAATGATTATAATGATGATTATAATGTTTATTATTATTACTATTATTACCAATATTATTGTTATTGTTAGTGTCATTACCAATATAATTATTATTATTATAATGATAAAGATTATTAAAAGATAACAAAAAAAAAAAAAAGGCAGTAACTTTTTTATTACCACTTGGCGCTTCTACAAATAATAATTGCAACGATGATCATGAAGAATAAAATTGTATATGGCATTTATTGAGAAATGTATAAATTCAATAACACAAGTTGTATTATTCGAGTTTGATATAACATCTAAAACTGTTCATAAGCAAAACGAAAAATAATGCTATTGGTAATAATAGTTTTTTTTTTTTTGT
>BOPN01004388.1:96868-101868 GCA_017312705.2 Penaeus japonicus | reverse complement strand
TCGCTTCTGGCTCTTCTTCTTGGCTTCTTCTTCTTCTTCGTCCTCCTCTTGTCTTATTTGTCTTTCTTCTTCTTCTTCTTCTTCTTCTTCTTTTACCTTCGTTCAAGGCTTCCTCTTCTTCTTTTTTTCAATTCTTCTTCTTCATGGTCTGCCTAATTCAGTTCTTCTTCTGCCGCTTCTTCTTCCATCTCACCTCTCACTTCTTCTCCTTTATCCCTCGTATCCCTACTTTTTCCTCCTCCCTTCCTTTCCCCTCTATTTCTATCCCCTCTCCCTCCTCTTCCTCTCCCTTCCCCCCTCCTCCCTCTGTCCCAGTTCTTCTCCCCTCTTCCCTCTGTCCCTCTCCTTTTCCTCTCCCCTCCCTTCCCTCTCCCTCTCCCCCCTGTGCTCCACCGCCGCAGTATCAGCGTGAGCTCCCCCCCCCGCCTCCTCCTCTCCTCACTCCTCCACCCCCCCCCCATCTCCAACAGCCGCCCTTCGCCAGCGCCGTGAACGTGTTTGCCGAGCGCCCCCTTCAGGCAGCGGGCCATTGTGTGCCATTATCATCGACATACGCCCCTCCCATTATTCTCTCAACTTTATGAATTTTAGAGAGTTTTCAAAGTGTTTGACTCTTGCATTGATACCATCTACTTCCGGCGAGGCGAGAGGGCTTTCGAGAGGCTATATATGAGACCTGTGCTTTTGTCTGCAGAGGTGGAGGGGGGATTATGTGCGGGGGTGGGGCGGAGGGGAGGGAGGGAGGGTGGTGGGAGCGAGGAGGGAGGGAGGGAGGGGGAGAGGGAGGGTGGTGGGTGGTAGGGAGAAAGGAGGGAGAGAGGGTGTTGGGAGCGAGGAGGGAGGGAGAGAGGGGGAGAAGGAGGGAGAGATGGTGTTGGGAGCGAGGAAGGAGGGAGGGGGAGAAGGAAGGAGGGAGGGAAGGAGAGAGAGAGGAAGGGGGGAAGAGAAGGGGGTTGGGGGAATTAGGATGAATATGCAGGTGGTGGAGATGGGGAGAAAGGAGTTAGGGAGGGCGTAAGGGATGGGAGTAAGGATGAGTATGGTTGTGATGTGGATGGGGAGAGGAGAGATGGGGAGATAAAAGTCATGAAGAATACCACTCTGTTCATGGTTTTATGGCCATTGCTAGGGTGAAGAAGGAAAATGTTGGGGCGAGAGAGGAAAGAGGAAAAATACCGGGACGAAAGAGGGTCATGTTATTACGGTTACTTATGGCCAGGGAGGGGAGAGGCCCGGAGGGGGAGGGAAGGGGAGGGGAAGGGGTCGCCGGAGTGTGGCTGCTGGCGAACGACCGAGGGGAAAGTGGCATTAAGTGGCAGCAGAAGGTGGGAAAGGCTCTGGAAAAGGAAATTGATAATACAGTGAAGAAAAAAATAACCCATATATTCACACACACAAACATACACAAAAAAACAAACAAACATAGGGCAACCACTAACGAAATAAAGAAGAATAAGAAAAAAAAAAAGAGAAAACGAACTTAGGAAGGTTAAGCACACTCTCGCGCCACCGATCCGAAGAGGAGAGCAAAAGCCAACACCCTAAATGTGCCGAAAGTTCCTCCTACTTCCTTCCGGCTCCTCAATTTTCCCTCGGCGGGCAGAGGGCGCGGGACCAAACGCTGACACAAGTCCCCCATTACCGCCATCTTGTCTCCGTCGCCCCGCCCCCCCCCCCCCCCCCCCCCCCCCCCCGATTTTTCTTGCAGCAGCACCAAGCACACTCGGGGAAAGCTGAGTCAAGATTTCACGGGCGAGAATGGGCGGCTTCGCTGACACACGAGGCGTTTTAGAGAAGGCGGGGAGGAAGCAGGGAGGCGAGAGAAGAAAAGAGGAAGAGAGGGAGAGAGGGAGAGGGAGGGAGGAGGAGAGATGGGAGAAGGAGAGAGGGAAAGAGAGAGGGAAAGAGAGAGGGAAAGAGAGAGGGAAAGAGAGAGAGAGAGGGAGAGAGAGAGAGAGAGAGAGAGAGAGAGAGAGAGAGAGAGAGAGAGAGAGAGAGAGAGAAGGAGAGAGGGAGAAAGAGGGAGAGAGAGTTAGTTAGCTAGCTAGATAGACAGATAGATAGATAGAGAGAGAAAGAGAGGAGAGTAGAAGAGGAAGAGGAAAAAGTAAGATAAGTTTTTAGACGCAGGAGATGCTTTCGTTACAAGATCAAGTGCTTTGTTTCGGGAGTGACGAACAAGGGGTAACAAGTGAGGGAGTCAGAAAGGTGGCGTGATTCGGCTTTAGCTGTTGGATCTCGACACATTGCTACATTGCTAAAACACTTGAGATTCACACTTGACAAAGGTGATTCAAAACAGTTTCATAATGACATTGCGATGTACAACCGTGCAATTAACGATAAAAAATGTGTAGATATACATTCATATCATGTACTCACCCCTCAAAAAAGATTATAAATAAAGGTTAGAAATAAGGATAATCAAATAGACTCCTAAGAGTTTCCGCTTGAACTATGGAAATGATATAAATTGCATTTCGGATGCCACTCGACATGAGTAGCATTTTAACCAATAGGAACGCCGTGTTTACCCTCCATTTGCAAGTGGGACATTCCCATTGGTTGCTGCTAGTGTCGTCCATTAGTCAGCTTCCTGCCCGTCGAGGCTCCGAACGTCCCCCGCCATGTTCGGCACTCTGTTGGGCAAAAAGAAAAAGAGAGAAAGAAAAAAAAAGAAGAAGAAAAAAAATCGGTATTTCTTGTTTCTTTCAGCGTGAAAAATCGTTCCATACATCCCACTATCCCGGCGACAATATCACGGAATATAATTTTTCTGTCCGAGGCCAAAAATGGATTTTCACCTCGTGTGCGAGTTATATCGCTGTAACTCTTAAACTATATTGAGGCCGGAAACCATAGAATAATAAGGGAAACGAGAGCGAGAGAGAGAAGTGAGAGAGAGAGAGAGAAGGAGAAAGAGAGAGAGAGAGAGAGAGAGAGAGAGAGAGAGAGAGAGAGAGAGAGAGAGAGAGAGAGAGAGAGAGAGGGAGAGAGTGAAAGAGAGAGAGAGAG
The DNA here is from genome assembly GCA_017312705.2 of Penaeus japonicus. Classification (NCBI taxonomy): domain Eukaryota; kingdom Metazoa; phylum Arthropoda; class Malacostraca; order Decapoda; family Penaeidae; genus Penaeus; species Penaeus japonicus. The sequence goes on along the minus strand of BOPN01004388.1, from coordinate 98,853 downwards.
AGAGAGAGAGAGAGAGAGAGAGAGAGAGAGAGAGAGAGAGAGAGAGAGAGAGAGAGAGATAGAGAGAGAGAGAGTGAAAGAGAGAGAGAGAGAAAGAGAGAGAGAGAGAGAGAGAGAGAGAGAGAGAGAGAGAGAGAGAGAGAGAGAGAGAGAGAGAGAGAGAGAGAGAAGGAGTACGATGATACACAAAACAGTGGTATCTGGAACGTCTCGAAATTTATTTCCTTAAAACTCGCATGTAAGCGAACTTTTCCCGACTTCCCCGGAGCGTCTTGAAGGTGTGACAACGCTTATGTGCATTGTGCGTCCTAAGAACAGCATCAGAAATAAAGGTTCTGGCAATGGAAAGCGTGCGCAAGAAGCGGCATATAGATTTACGAACGGCTATTGACTTGCAGTAGTACAATTTGCTGTACAACAAGACTTTTTTTCTGGTGTAGAAAACACAGAGTACCACCATAAATCTCGGAAGATAGAAATATTCTAATAACCAATAAGTTACAGTAAAACCGATGCCATAAATAAGCCCGCTGAACTGCTCTAATACATTTTTGCAATAACAGTTACACTTGAAGTAGCGTCTTATCCCTTTTTCGATTTCCCTCTTACGGTACAAGCGCACAAGAATCAAAATACATCGGCCACCGGTATAAACAGAATGGCGACTGGATCTACTAAATGTGGACGGCAAGTGCAGTACGATTTTAACCGCATCTAACAAACGCTGTTTCCGCGCCAGTTGTCAAGAAGGTTAGATGGAAGGAGCGGGAAATGGCGCTGTCGTCACGGGTCTCGCTCAGGCACGCCAGTATTTCGTCTTAGGCAGCAGGCGATGATGTCGACTTAACTCTAATATAAAAAATAAAGACTCGAGGCTTTTGCTTTGTGGAACTGCTTGCTCTGGCCTATGAATTCTAGCTTCTATTCTACCTCATGAATATATTTTGGGAGTTTCGTGGACATGACCCCCCCGGAAATTAATAGTTTGTAAGAGATAGGTTTCTTTAAAATTAAATGGCTGAGTCATTCTCATTCATCGCTCTTCAATCAAACCAGCTAGTTTTATTTCAGTTACGAAACATCAAACTCATCCACAGTAAGTTTTATAGACTCAACAACAGCAATTAAGTATTCAAATTCCTAACACCCTTATTTTGTCTGCAGAAGAAATCCGTAGCCATAACTACTACTATATTTAGAGCAAAGCCTGCCCGGTGTGGTTGCAGCTGGAAGCCACCAGGCAAGACACAGTCGCAGGCGAGGCCTCCGGCCGCCTGACTGACTGACCCTAGCCCGTGTTTCCCTCAGACTGTTCTCCGTGAAGTGCGCAGGTTGCGAGGACCGCCTCCTGCCGCACGAGCTGGTCGTAAGCAGTCCTCGTCTTCCACCTCCACTGCTTCGCCTGCGTGGTCTGTTGCCAGGTCCTGCAGAAGGGAGACCAGTATGTCCTGCGGGGGCACCAGCTCTTCTGCAGGGCCGACTACGAGAAGGAGATGTTCCTGCTCCAGCAACACGGGCCGCAGAGTGAGTGGCTGAGTTAGTATTACCTTGTAGTTTTGTTCATAATGTTTTGATTGCAGTGCGGAAGGGGTGTCTATGCCGACGAATCGTAAGATTGGGAAGAAAGGAAAGAGATTTCTATGAATCTTTAAACAAGGCAATATTTAATATTGCCTTTGCCAAATTTCAGACAGGATCACACAGTCACTCTTGACAATAAAACATCCTATATTGATTCAGAATATACTTTAATTAAAGGTCATAAGATCTTCACATATCCAATCCAGTATCAGCCAAAGGCCCCCACATAACAGTTACAAGGTTACACAAACAGCATACCCATTTTACAAGTCATTGGGGAAAACAGGGTGGTATTTATTATCATAGTCAAAAGGTATACAAAAAAGCAAGGAAAATATTGTTATAGCGGATCAGATTTTCCGACTTTTTTCTCACGCGACTAAATGGTAGCAGTTTCCAGCTGC
>BOPN01004388.1:39368-41868 GCA_017312705.2 Penaeus japonicus | reverse complement strand
AAAAGCAAAATGCAAAACAAAACAATAAGCATGAACCAAAGGACAGGGATAGCAAAGAAGGAGAGACCAAGGAAAGAAGAAGGATGGACAACCAAATAGGTAAGACAAGAGGTTGCCAAGAGGTCGGTATGCGCAAGAGATGTAGGTCAGCCGTGAGCGAGAGAGAGAGAGGGAGAGAGAGAGAGAGAGAGAGAGAGAGAGAGAGAGAGAGAGAGAGAGAGAGAGAGAGAGAGAGAGAGAGAGGGAGAGAAAGAGAGGGAGAGAAAGAGAGAGAGACACAGAGAAAGAGAGAGGGAGACACACAGAGAAAGAGAGAGAGATACACAGACAGACAGACAGACAGACAGAAAATGAAAAAAACAGCAAGAAAGGAAACAATAGTGAAAAAAGATACAAAAAAAAGAAAAAAAAAGAAACTGAACTGTTTAAGAGACGCACATAAAACATCACCCACGTAATTCGATTTGCAATTGAAGACAACACATCGCTTCTATGACAAGGGAGAATGCAAATAAAACTCCCACCATTGATTCGAAATCGACAATCAAGGAAACAGAATGAATAGATCTTTTTTTTTTCTTTTTTTTCTTCTTTTTTTCTATTTTACAAAAGAATAATGAGAGTGGAGCTCCTTAACATATCAAAGAACGCGCGAGAGAATTAATGATGTGAATGTTTCCGAATAAGGTTCTTAAATACAGAAAAAGAAGAGATTTTTTTCCACCTGTCATTTGGTGATCAAAATGGTTCTTTATAAAATAAAAAGATAAAAAAAATGTTTGGGTATATTAGTCAGTGACTATCAGCATCATCTTGAGTATCATTATTATCATTAGCATTGGTATTATCACTATCATTGGTAATATCATAATTGTTATTATCATTATCATTATTGTTACTGTTATTATTATTATCATTATCATTATTGTTACTGTTATCATCATTGATATTATCGTCATTATTATTATCATTGATACTATCATTATTATAATCATTATCATCATCATTAGTATTACTACTATTATTATTATCATTGTTATTATAGTTATTATTCTCATTTTCATCATTACCATTATTATCATCTTCATTATCATTATTATTCCTATCATCGTTATCTTCATCATTATTATCATTATCATTGTCCTCATTATTATTATCATTGTTATTATAGTTATTATTCTCATTTTCATCATTACCATTATTATTATCTTCATTATCATTATTATTCCTATCATCATCATCATTATCATCATCGTTGTCCTCATTATTATTATCATTGTTATTTTTATCATTATTGTTATTGCCATTATCATTATCATCATCATCATCATTATCCTTATCATTATTTCCAATGTCATTATCATCATTATCGATATTGTTAATATTGTTATCAATGCTATTGGTAATTATCATCCTCATGGTCATTATTATCATTATAATCCTTATCATTAACATCATTATAATTTTCTGGATTGTCAGTATTGTTATCATTATGATTATCCTTATTGCAATTAACAATCTTCATCATTAATATCACTATCCTTATTATCAACATTATTACTATATTTGTTATTATCATTATTGATACTATCATTATCATTCCTATCATCATATTTTTTTGTCATTATCATAAGCACGTATGGTTATCATCATTATCCTTATCACCATTATCATTATTATCACTTTTAGTTTCAATATTATTATCATTATCATCATTATTGTTATTACTATAATAAAATGTATCTTATCACCATCGCTATTATTATCATTATTATTAATACAGCTATTATCATTATTATTATTATTATTATCATTATTATCATTATTATAATAATTATTATCGTTATTATCATCATTATTACTATCAATATTTCTACTATCATTATCATCATCATTATAATAAACATTATCACAATCATCATTATTATGAGTATCATTGTTCTCATCTTATTGATTATTATTATTATCGTTAACATCATCTTCATTTTCCTTGTTATAAATTTATTACCATTGTAATTGGTACTATCATGTCATTAGTGTTATCAGTATTATTATTAATGCTAGTATCATTATCATCTTCACTGATTCATTATCATTACTATCTTCATCGGCATTATCATTGTCATCATTATCATCATTATCATTATTGTTATTTTTAGTACGATTATTACTACTTTTATTTACTAACATATTTTTATTGTTATTATAATCATTGTTATAATTATCATCATTATTATGAGCGTTATTACGGTCATTACTGTTGTTAATATACGTATTACCCTTTTCATTATCATCCTCATCATTATCATCATCCTTATCATTTTCATCACTGTTATCATAATCATTATATTGATCACCATTTTTGTTATTATCATTAATATCACTGTCATTATTACTATACTACTATATTGATACTGGTATCATTAGTTTTATTACCATTATTATCATTACGTTCATCATAATTATAATCATCATTATCAATATTATAATTATCATCATT
>BOPN01004388.1:20000-22397 GCA_017312705.2 Penaeus japonicus | reverse complement strand
ATATATATATATATATATATAGAGAGAGAGAGAGAGAGAGAGAGAGAGAGAGAGAGAGAGAGAGAGGAGCAGACACAAAATATGCGAAAATATAACAAGTGCAATGTGGTTTGTATTAACCAAGAGGTGACGGATAAAACCTGTGATAAGCGTGCTGTTACCTATGAGGATGGAGATGATGCTGACAATCGTTTTTATCTCCACATTGGGTCGCTTTCCCCTTGTCCGTCTTCAGGCTTTCACTTCTCCAACATTCTGCGTCTGCTGTCTCAATCTCCTACATGTTTCTGCATGCTTGATCACATTGACACTAATCACAATAATCATTGGTTACTCTGCCTGCTGACAAGTGGTAACAGTCGCCGATATCTTTGCGCTCGTTCTAGTTCTCTCACAACCTAAATTGCGGGCATTGGTGTCCAACCGAGCAACAGAAACCATCTTAAATGTCAAATTCTTCATGCTGACGAACACCAGTCGAACACTTCACCAGTCATCTTTGCAGGACACCCACTCCTCCATAGGTAGAGCTAAGAAGGACTAAGGGCCTAGCAAGGCACATGCTGACGTTATCTCCGTCTCCTTCCTCCTCGTTATGATGTTACTGATTGCAGATATTCTCAGATGGACTTACCTGTACTGTGCCTTCTCAGGTTGGCACGATGCCTTCTGTTGGCATATTGGCGATTTCCGAGGTAGTCACCGATGGAAAGAGCCTTGTGCCTGCACGGCGCCGAACTTCCTTTACATGCCTGTCCTACTGAGCTTCCCTTATACACCGGTTTCAGATGAATCATCTAGAAGACTCCACTAAATCCGAGAAGCCCTTCAGCCCTTCGCTGTCTGCTGAGCTTTATTGTTTCCTGACCAGGAACCAACAGCCATTCAGCCTCGATCTTGGAACCAGAACTATATACATACCGTATCCCTCAGGAGCCCATTGTTTTGGAATGTAATTCAAGGTGTATGTGGAATAAGTAGAACCCCATGACTCAGACAGGAAGCCAAGAGGATCTCTGTTACCTCACTAAATCCTACAGCAACGTTCAGTTCCTCACTTTGCTAGGATAACCATCGCCTGGAACGAAAAATTCTATCGAATTGCCCGTGAACAACTGTGAACATTGCTCATGTTACCTTAGCTCAATCTAGCAGTTTCCCTTCTTCACCAACTTCATTTCCTATTCTCTTTCACCACTTAATCCCAATGATACTCTTTGAGGTGTGATCAACCCTCTCTTAATCCGCCTGAGGTTGTGGCTCAAGTTTGCCTTCGCGCCAGTTTCAAATTTCCTGCTCTAACGGACGGCCACACTTTCGCTCCGCATCGTAATCATAAAAGTGTGTCGTTACTTCCGATCCTGTTTCAAGTATTAGTCCTAGTTTCTCGCCCTAAGACTCTAAGATGATTTGCTCCTGATGCGAAATAGAACCATGCTGGGACTAAACAGAAAAGAGCTTTAGGTTGGAATGGTAGTGGTAGTGGTGCTTTGTGTGTGTGTGTGTGTGTGTGTGTGTGTGTGTGTGTGTGTGCGTGCGAAAAGACAATATTATCAAAATCTGACACACTCATCATGAGTTAGTTCATGGCAACATGGAGTGTTAACAAGGTGTTGTTTACTGAGTTAGCGACCTACTCTTAAGAAGAAATATGCCTGAATACGGAAAGACGTGATGAGTAAACAGTGAGTCATATGTGCTATACACTATAAATACGAATATATACATGGAAATTCTATCATGATAACTTTAATGGCATGATTAAAAATTGCAGATTTTGACAATGCTGTTTTCTTACAGTAACAGTGAGAATGAATATGATGTTGATAGTTAAATAATAATCGTAGTTATAACAAAAGTAGTAATAATAATGACGCCAATAACAACAGCGATAAGGAATACCATATCAAGATTATTGATGAAGATAATAATGATGATAGTAAGGATAAAAATGCTAATGATGATAAGGAGAATGATGATATAGATAGTAGTCATAACACTTATCAAATTCATCATCATCAAAGTAATGACAGAATCAATGATAAGGATGATAATAATACTGACAACAATGATACTTGCATGATAAAGAAAATCAGTAACGATGATGTTTATAATCAAGCAATTTATTATTAATGGAAATGTAGTAGATATAAATAATGATGAAACATAAACATTGGCTTTGCAATATATATGAATCATGCAATGATATTGTGAATACCTTTCCGTCGAAATAAACGTGGGTGAACTATGGGGGTGAACAGTTTTATGATTCTATTTGAAATAACAATGAAGACTCTGAGGTGATTAATTTTATTCGCATATTTTCCTTATTTTTTGAAATGCGAAACGGATTAGCTCTAGGTTTTCCTGCATCGTTTTATATTAAGGGCGATTATC
>BOPN01004387.1:117500-120000 GCA_017312705.2 Penaeus japonicus | reverse complement strand
AGAGAGAGAGGTGAAAGGGAGGCGGAGGGGGAGGTGGAGGGGGAGGGGGAAGGGAAGGGGGATGAAGGGGGAGATGGAGAGAGGTAGAGGGGGAGGAGGGAGAAGAGGGGGAGGGAGGGAGGGAGATGGAGTGAGGTAGAGGGAGAGGAGGGAGAGAGGGAGGGAGGGGAAAAGAGGGATGGAGGGAGAGAGAGGGACGTGGAGGGAGAGAGAGGGAGAAGAGGGGGAGGAGGGAGAGAGGGGGAAAGGGGGACGGAGGGAGAAATAGGGAGAGGAGGGGGAGGGATAGAAAGGGAAAAGAGGGGGAGGGAGGGAGATGGAGAGAGGTAGAGGGGGAGAAGCGAGAGAGGGGGAGAAGGAAGAGAGGGGGAAAGAGGGATGGAGGGAGAGAGAGGGACGTGGAGGGTATGAGAGGGAGAAGAGGTGGATGAGGTAGAGAGGGGGGGAGAGGGATGGAGGGAGGTGGAAGATGGAGGGAAGAAAGTGGTGGAGGGATAGAGGGATTTGTAGGAGGATATAAAAACTAAATTCTTGAAATATTCTTGATATGAAAACAAAAAAAATTGATATCATAACTAAAATTCTTAATATCATAACTAAAATTCTTGATATCATAACTAAAATCCTTGATATCATAACTAAAATTCTTTATACTATTACCAAAACACCTTACACGTCATATACAAACAAACAAACAAAAAACTACCACACAATCCTTACCTTATATTATTCTTCGAGAGCAAAAGCATCACGATATTTGGAAAAGACTTGAATGCTTGCGGAGGCACGTGTGTGATCCGATTGCCTGTGAAGTCAATAGTCTGCAAGCTCGGGATGGAGTCGGTATAATCCGCCATGCTGGAGATGTCTTCGATATAGTTGTAAGTGATGTCAAAACTGAAGAGTCTGGTGAAGCCCTGTTTTTTTTTTTTTTTTTTTTTGGGTGGAGGTGGTGTTGGTTACGTGTGGTTTCGGTGGTTTAGGGGTTGAGGGGTGGGGGGAGGGGTGAGATGACGGGGTGGGGTGAGGGGGTGTGGGGTGAGGGGACCTGACATCCTTCATCATTTACCATCTTATTAAAGTTAATTAATCTTATTAATTAATTAATTAATCTTATTAATTACTACCATCTTTACCTACCAGGACCTGATCCATCATCGGTTCAGTGAAGTGGTTGTAGTCCAGGTAGAGAGCCCGGAGATCGTAACGTAGTGGTTCTAAGGTTCCTGGTTCTATGTATTCTAAGTGGTTGTTCATGAACCATAGTTGCTCAAAGGAATGCATGCCTGGGAAAAAGAAGTTAGGAATTATTGAGGGAAAGAAGTTGATTATCTGTGTGTGTTGTGGTTGTTTCGAGGGGCAATCGCCTTTATTTTTTTGTTGCAAACTTGAGTTATGTCTTTGTTGCAACATTGGTTTTATCTGGAAACTTCAGTGAAATATGTTTACTTGCCATAAAAATTCGAAATGCAAAATAATAGTATTTTTATTTTAATGGTTCGATTAGATCAGTGCAGTTCATAGGCGGTTTCCAATTATTATTTTATTTGTTTTTATTCCTTAAAAGTATTTCCATATAAAATGTAACATCTGAACACAAAGCAAGTAGTCTGCAAGCTTTGTAAACTTAGTATTTGTTTGTATATGTCTTTATGAGTGCCTGCGAGTGTGTATTTCTATGCTTGCTAAATAATCTATAAGAATTTTTAATAATCTGTAAGCTTATTTTGTTAATAATACAATGCTATTTTATTCCTATTTCTATTCTAAATATGAAAAAAATACTATCAAGGATAAAATAGAAGTCCAAATCTGACTTTAATGACGTAGAAAAAAATACAAAATAAACTTGCCAATTCTAAACCGTAATGACCTTGAAAAAAAAAAATCAAATAAACTTGCCGATTAGTCACAATAACTTCAAAACTATTTCTTAATGTTGATTATATTACTGTTCTTCTTATCTTTTCAACGAGTTGCATATTCATCTTATAGGATTAATAAACATGTAAGTTTGCGTGAGAAACAACAATTGAAAAAAAAAACAAAAAAATTCTAACTTCATACTACATGATTTTCCTCCCGCATGACAGCCTAATAACTGTAATATCGGAAATACAAAAAAATATTTATTAATCTTTATGAAAATCTTCGTTATCGACCCTCCATCTCTCCCACGAAAGACCTATATATATGGTAAGCTTCTAAGATAAAGCTAGGAATAAAAAGGAAGAGAACTAAGAAGAAGAAGAAAAAGAAGGAGAAGGAGAAGAAGGAGGTTCCTGAACCAATTTTGAACTGGATTGAACATTTTTGAATAGGCAGAACCTCTTGAAAATAGTTCTTAAAAACTGAACCTCGCTAAATATACCTGGGAATAGAACCTTGAAACAAGATGTTCTAAAATAGGTCTTAAAAGGAGATTTTCTGGAAAAAAAAAACAAAAAACAAAACAAGAAGAAGAAAGATAAGAGAAATTGGAAGAAGAAACAGAAAGAGG
>BOPN01004387.1:82500-85000 GCA_017312705.2 Penaeus japonicus | reverse complement strand
GGCCAAATGAATTGCACGGAATCCCGTTTGAATATATCTGAATATATCTAAAGATTCACTTGACAAATGTACATGGGCTACAGCTCCTTGTGAGAACTCACTGTGAGGTCAGTAATTACATTAATTTCTTTAATTATAATTACCTCCGCTTTACATAGGTGAATTAATTTATATCGTTTCTTTGTTTAATGGATGATTGGGGGAAGAAATGAGATTAAAAGCAGAGAATTACGGATCTGTTTGTGATTAGCACTTATGGGTGGTTTGGCCATGACCTTAGGAACAGTTGTAGGACCCGCATAAGGATCTACCATGAAAATAACGGATTTATTATTAAATAACGGATTTATTATTAAATAACGGATTTATTATTAAATAACGGATTTATTATTAAATAACGGATTTATTATTAAATAACGGATTTATAAGTTGTGCGATCTGTCATAGAAAATGGGCAACATTTTAAGGATGCTCGTTTTCTTTATCAATCTGTGGTAAACTTATGTTTCGTAGTCCTAAGAATTGACGTTAAACTGTACCCTGGGGTACAGTGGAGCATAGATAGCACCTTCCTGGCTTCCCGTACCTCGGTTACGGTGTAGTAGTGGATGTTATAGAAGGCTTGAACGGTACAATCACTCAGATGGTTTTTCGTGACGCTATGGCTTGCGTAAGTACAGAGCAACTTAAAGAACCTTGGGGTCTTAAATGATGATGATGAAACTCACGTTGATGAAAATGATAGTGATAATAATAATAATGATGATAATGAAGCAACAGAGCGAAGAAAGAATTTGCTTTGTTAGATGATGATGATGAAACTCATGTTGATGATAATGATAATAGTGATGAAGATAACAATATCGTTGACAGTGATATTGATAACAACAACAGCAATGATGAAAATGATGATGATATTAATGATGAGAGATAGGAGTAGTAGTAGGTGAATGATGATAATTATGATTATAATGATATTATTATTATCATTATCATTATATTTATTACTTTTATCATTACTATTGTTACTCTCATTATTTTCATCGTGGTTCTTCTTATTATTATTGTCATCACTGTGGTTATTATCATTATTATTATAATTTTCATTATTGTTTATGTTATGATTATAATTACAAACATGATTATTACTATCATCATTATCATTGTCATTACAATTATTATTGTTATTATTATCAGTATTACTAATATTGTTATCATCATCATTATTATTATCATTATCATCATTATTATTATCATAACTACCATTATCATATTATTGCTATTATTATTATTATTATTATTATTATTATTATTATTATTATTATTATTATTATTATTATTATTATTATTATTATCATTATCATTGTTATTGTTATCATCATTATTATTATCATCATCATCATCATAAGTAATTAGCATTATTATTGTTATTATTACTATAATTATCATTGTTATTATCATTATCATCAATATCCTTATCAATATCATAATCATTGCAATCGTTATCATCATCATTATTACCATTATTATTACTATTATCGTTATCATCATTATGATTATTATCCCTATCATTATCATTATCGTATTCCTATGATTATGATTACTATTGTTACTATCATTTTTATCATCATTATCATATCATTATTTTTACTATTATCATTGTTAGCCTCATGATTTTTATTGTTTTTATTTTTATTATTACTATCATTACCATTACCATTATTACTATCACTTTTATCAAAATTGTCATTATTATTATTGTCATTATTAATATCATTACTACTATCATTATTACTATCATCATTATCATTATAGTTATTATTATCATTATCATCATTATCATTAATATAATTAAATCAATCACTATAATCATCATGACTATTATTGTTATCATTATCATCACTAGTAGTAGCATCATTACTTTTATAATTATCATTATCATTATGATAATGATGACAATATCAATAAAAAATAATAATGATCTTAACAATAATAATGATAATATTTTTTTTTTACTTTCATAATAATCATTATTATTGTATTTACCACTGTTGTTATCATTATTGTTGTTCTTAATATTGATAGTGTCATTATCGCCATTTTCATCATAATTTTCATCATTATCATCATTGTTACAATAATTATTTTCACTATGTTGATTAGTATCATTATTGTTATAATCGTTGCTATCATATTTATCATCACTATTGCTATTAACATTATGAATGTTGATATCATTACTATTAATATCATCATCATCATTCTTATTCTTATTATCATTATCATTATTATCATTATTATTATTATTATTATTATCATTATTATTATTATCATCCTCATTATTATTGCATATTCGTTATTTTGTTATCATTATTATTATTATTATCATTATTATTATTATTATTATTGTTATTATTATTATTATTATTATTATTATTATTATTATTATTATTATTATTATTATTATTATTATCATTATTATTATTATTATTATTATTAT
>BOPN01004387.1:50000-55000 GCA_017312705.2 Penaeus japonicus | reverse complement strand
TCTGTGTTTATCATTTTGTGTCTCTGTGCCAGATTTTCTCTCTGAGTCTGTGCCTTTCTGTATAGTCGCAAGTGTCTTTCTATTTACCTCTTTCACTACCCTTTTTCTCTTCTGTTCTACGTGTCTCTTTCCATCAGCATATATATATATATCTCCCTCCGTCAGTATATCTTCCTTCGTCAGTATATTCCCCTCCGTCAGTATATTATCCTCCGTCAGCATAACCCTCTCCGTCAGCATACCCCCTTCCGCCAGTACATCATTCTCCGTCAGTATACACCCCTCCGTCAGTACATAATTCTCCGTCAGTATATCCCCCTCCATCAGTATATCCTCCCTCTGTCAGTATACCCCCCTCCGTCAGTATACCGCCCTCCGTCAGTATACCCCCCTCCGTCAGTATACCGCCCTCCGTCAGTATACCCCCCTCCGTCAGTATACCCCCCTCCCAGGCATTACCTTCCGCTCATCAAAATCGTCATTAAAAGTTTACAACACCGAATCCCACAGGAAATCCATTAAGGTAAACCGTGCTAGAAAGAGTATGAAATCCAGTGTCTAAGTACTTGCGTTTTTTCGACCATTAGTCCGAGACAATTTGCATTTGTATCACCTGCCAAATGCGGTCGAAATAAGCTAGAAAAAAGGAGGAGGAGGAGGGAGGAGGAGGAGGAGGAGGAGGAGGAAGAGGAGGAGAAGCAGACAAGACACTTGGAAGAAAATTCATAACTGGCAGCCTTGTGTTCTTAGCCGGCGGTGTCTCCCATTTGCTATTCAGTGCTACGTGTTAGTGGTGATTATGAAGATCTACCAATCATGGAATGAATAATTTCGCTCTCTCGCTCTCTCCCACCCTCCCTCCCTCTCTTCTCTCTCTCTCTCTCTTTCTCTTTCCTTCCTTCCCTCCTTCCCTCCCTCCCTCCCTCCCACCCTTCCTCTCTTCTCTCTCTATCTCTCTTATTCACTATATCCTTCCCTCTCTCCCTCCCTCCCTCCCCCCTTCCTCTCCCTCTCTCCCTCCCTCTCTCCCTCCTACCCACCCTCCCTCCCTCCCTCCCTCTACCTCTGCCCCATTGCCTCCAGACACGCTGATGAGGTAAATGAATTTAGATGAGTGGGCCCAAAGCAAACGCGGAGCCCCAAGGAAAACGGGGCTCTTTGACACAGCCGTTTGTCCGGAAGGTTCTGAACACAGAGATAGCCAGAGGAGATAGTCGGGGTGTTCCGTTGTTGTGCCTGAGTTACGTGGGTCTATTTTTCTGCCTCTTCTCCTTCTTCGTCTTCTTCTTCTTCTTCTTCTTCTTCTTCTTTTTATGCTCTTCTTTATCTCCCTTGATTATTGTTTTATGTAGAGTGGTTATAATGTATCTAATACTAATAGCCGGTTCGAGAGAAACGAGGAGTCGAGGAGAATCTTAAATGTTCCACGAGGCTTGGTTGAAGTGGTTGACGCACGCACTTCAGACTCGCGCTACAACAAGAACAATCTCTTCTTCTTTTTTCGGGTGTTTTTAAGATTTAGACGAGTCACCCCTATCTTCAAATGTCCCCCCTCCCACTCCCACTCGCCATCTGAACTTCCGTCACCACGTGTATAGAAAACGAGAACCGACCTTCCTGTATGGTTATGGCTTTCATTTAGTAACCTATCGGGATAATATTGACTTTTGCCACCCAGAGTGAACAGTGCGGTTGGGAGTGTGTTAAGGTTTCTCCTATTTATCCTCTCCGGCACAGGGATTCCATTAGCGCCAGAAGAACGAGGTACGCGGTCGGGTGTGCCGGAGAGTGCCATAATAACCCCTCTGTGAACCTGTCCATAAGGGCTCATTTCCCTTAACTCCGACGTGCGGGTTAGGCCCTAAGAAAGGGACCTACGTCAGTGGCCGCTCTTGGTGGGCCTTGAACCGGGGTTAAGCGAGATTGGTATCTACGCGCGTTGAAATCTCCGACCGGTGACTAAACAGATATCCTGCTCTTTTCCGTAGATTCCTTCGAGCTCGTCCGTTCAAACGCTACGCCGACGGACGCTGAGACCTACGCCCTCTTCGACGTGAGGGAAAAGGGGAGAAAGAGAGGGAAGGATAGGGCGAAAAGAGGGGGAAAGAGCGCGTGGCGAGGGCGGCGGAGGGACGTTTCCACAAGAGCGGTTTTGGGGAGGTGCGTGAGGGAGGGACGCGCGCAGGGGGGGGGCGGGTTCAGTCTTGTTACCTGTCACTACGCCTTCTGACGCCCGCCTGGGGAGTCCGGTCAACAGGTGGAGGGGGAACACGCATGGGGTGGGCGTAGGGGTGGGCGTAGGGGTGGGGATGGGGGTAGGGCGGGGTGAAGTGGGAGTGGGAGTGGGTGTGGGTGTGGAGGGGAGAGGAGGGCGAAGGGGTAGGGGTAGGGCAGGATGGAGTGGGAGTGGGAGTGGGAGTGGGTGTGGGGAGGGGGAGAGGAGGGCGGGTAGGAGGTGGTAGAACACGCATGGGGAAGGTGGGGGTGGGTGGGTGGGAAGGGGAATGGGGGGAAGAGGATGGGTGGGAGGGGGAATGGTGGATGGGAGGCGGAGAAGAGGGTTGGGACAAGGGAGGAGGAAGAGGAGGAAAGGAAGGAGGAGAGAGAGAGAAATAGTACGAAGAGAAATGAAAATATTGGTGGAGGGGGAGGGGGGTAATGGGGGCGGAGGGAGAGGAGGAAGATGAAGAAGCTTGAAGAAGAATAACAAGATGGGGATGGTGGGGAAGAGCAGGGGGGGGGGGGTAGAGTAGAAGATAGAAACAGACGAAGAGGAAAAAGAGGAGGGGAAGAAGAAGAAGGAAGAGGGAGATCAGAGGAACCAAAGAGGGAATAGAAAGAAGATGGGGAGAAGAAGATGATAAAAGAGACGGAAAGGAAAAAAAGATGGAGAAAGATGTGAAGGAACGGAAAGGGGAAAAGGAAGAAAGAGAAAGAGATGAAAAAGAGGATAGGGGAAACGGGGAGGACGGGGAGAAAAAAGAGGGAAGAAGAAGAAGAAGATAGGGAGAACGAGGAAGGGGCAGAAGAAAGGGAAGGAACAAGAAGACGGGAGGAACCAAAGAAAAAAGAAGAAGAAAGAGAACGAAAATAGAGAAGAAAATGAAGAGAAAAGAATTGAAGGAAATGACGTAGAAGAAGAAAAAAAGGAAAGGAGAAGAAGGAAGAAAGAAAAAGAGAGAAGCCAATAAAAGAGAGATTAGTGTAACAATGGACGGGATATTATATTAATCCCACTAAACAGAAGAGGAGGAGAGATACATAACACTGATAATTATAGTATATAATTATAGAAATAACAAAAAAGGAGGAACAAAGGAACAAAAAAAAGAACAATGATAAGAAATAGAAATCAATAATGATAATGATAATAATAAAAACGAAAGTAATTGTAATACTAATGATGATAATAATAACAATGATAATGGTGGTGATCATGATAATAACAATAATAGTAATGATAACAATAATGGTAATGACAACAACAACAAAAAAATACAACAACAACACTAAATGACTACCACCACAATAACAAGAATCACAAACATTGTTTTGAATAGATATTAAAGAATTACAAGAATCGAGGAAAACGGATTAAACCAGAGGATAAGAAGGAAGGCGAACGAAGCAAAAACAAAGAAAAGAGATTGATGATAAGGGAACTGAAATAAAGGAAATGAATAGAGGATAGGGAGGAAGAGAGAGAGAGAGAGAGAGAGAGAGAGAGAGAGAGAGAGAGAGAGAGAGAGAGAGAGAGAGAGAGAGAGAGAGAGAGAGAGATAAATAGATAGATGATAGATAGATAGATAGATAGAGATAGATAGATAGAGACAGACAGATATAGATAGATAAAGAAAGATAAATAGATAGATAGATGATAGCTAGCTAGATAGACAGATACAGAGAGAGAGAGAGAGAGAGAGAGAGAGAGAGAGAGAGAGAGAGAGAGAGAGAGAGAGAGAGAGAGAGACCGAAAAAGAGCATCAACTGATAAGAACTTTAAGATAATATTTTATATGATACAAATAACAGTATTATCAACAGCCATATTCTAAGTCCCTAAGCGCGCCGTGTACATGACATGAACATGCCGCGATTCTTATTCTAGAAGCGCGGGTTCGCGGCAAAAGCGTGGCAAATTCGTGGCAGATGCGTGGAAAGTATTGGAACAATCGTGGAAACTCCGTGGCAAGGGGGTAGGCTTGTCACGATAGTTACACAAGTGAAAAAAATAATATTTTTACTGTACTTTTTCTTACCAATACTTCATATGTGCATACTACGTTTGAAAAGTAATACCTATATTGGTTATATTAGGCATCATTGTCCTAGACACGGATTACAAACTCTTTTAGGAAAACATGGATTCTCTGCTGATTTTGAGTTTGTTTACCTTTTGGCGGACTTTTCGAAGGAGAGTGAAGTTAAATGAATGGTAAAAGTAGTCAGGGACGTAAAATTAAAGCATATAATTATATGAAATATGTATCCATTAAATCTATATGCATGATATATTAAAAATGCGCATATATGTACAGTATATACAAAGATAAAATAAGGAAGATTTGTTCATAAACACACGGTCCCTCACATCCCGTTTGTTTTGATCGAGCGTCGAGTGAATTACCAACAGCGCGTTCGTGAAATGGTTGTCAATTCTTTAACTAGGAACAAGTACAACGACTGATTCATACCAAAATTGAATTATCTTATGTTAGTGCTACCTATGATTGTAGTTTCTCTTATGAATTTGTCGTGTGGACAGTGCCATTCATCCGAAACATGTTAATAAGTGGGTTAACTTTGGAACGGTTGGTAAACCTGAAGCAGTTGACGCGAACGTGCCGCGCTTTTGCGTCCTAGAATACCGCATTCGTTACATGAACACGACATGGACATAACATGAACATGACATGGCCACGACACGCAGAAAACGTTATAGAATACGGCTGCAAATACAACAAAAACAGAACAACATCAACAACAACAATATCAGCAAT
>BOPN01004387.1:27500-30000 GCA_017312705.2 Penaeus japonicus | reverse complement strand
AGAGACAGAGAACGAGAAAGAGAAAAAGACAAAAAACAAAGAGAAAAAGAAAAAAAAAATCAGAAAAGAGAAAGAGAAAAAGAAAAAAAGGAGAAAAAGAGAAAAGAAAAAGAAGAGAAAAAGAGAAAAAGAAAAATGAAGGAGAAAAAGAGTACGAGAACGAGAAAGAGAAAAAGAAAAAAGTGAACGAGAGAAAGAGAAAGAGAACGAGAACGAGAAAGAGAAAGAGAAAAAGAAAAAAAGTGAACGAAAGAAAGAGAACGAGCACGAGAACGAGAAAGAGAAAACGAGAAAGAGAACGAGAAAGCGAGAACGAGAAAGAAAAAAAGAGAAAGAACAGAAAAAAAAGTATCACACCCCCTCTCTCTCTCCCCCCCCCCTCCCCCATCTTTACACATCGCGTGAATGCATGTTCTACCATTAACTTTAATATCTTCTGTAATTTTCCGATCCTGCAAACGAATTCTTATATGATTATTATTCTTGCAAAGACAGGCTGTCATTAATGCCCCTGGCGCATAGTGCAGCATGACAATTGCTAGGACAAGTTAATGTTGGTGATGGTGATGAAGAGGTGGTGGTTGTGGTGGTGATGGTGGTGAGGATGGTGTGATGGTGGTGGTGAGGATGGTGTGATGGTGGTGATGAAGAGGTGGTGGTTGTGGTGATGATGGTGTTGAAGAGATGGTTGTGGTGGTTGTGGTGGTGGTGAGGATGGCGTAATGGTGATGATGAGGATGGTGTGATGATGGTGATGGTTGTGGTGGTGGTGAGGATGGTGTGATGATGGTGATGGTGATGAAGAGGTGGTGGTTGTGGTGGTGGTTGTGGTGAGGATGGTGTGATGATGATGGTGATGAAGAGGTGGTGGTTGTGGTGATGATGGTGATGAAGAGGTAGTGGTTGTGGTGGTGATGGTGATGGAGAGATGGTGGTGAGGATGGTGTGATGATGGTGATGGGGATGAAGAGATGGTGGTTGTGGTGGTGATGATGGTGTGATGATGGTGATGAAGAGGTGGTTGTGGTGGTGGTGTGAGTGATGGTGAGAATAGTGATGATGGTGAGGGAAGAGGTGATGACAATCATGATAATACTAATATTAGTAGTAGCAACATTAACAATAACACAATAGTAAAAAAAAAAAAAAATATAGAAATAACACTACGGTAAATAACGAAACAATTCAAACTGTAATAAAAATGACAAAATAATTAAAAAAGAAAAAAGAAAAGAAAACAACAACAACAACAAAACTAATAACTCTCACAACAAGAACAAGAACAAGAACAAGAAAAGCAAAACGAAACACGATACCATTTGTCGCATCGCAAGAACATCAACAAAACCAAATTGCAACGAAGCTCCTTGCAACATTCGACAACAGGAGTAAATTTTCATTAACATAGATCTTCCCAGAAGCACCGAGAAGGAATCAGCGAGAGAGCTTCGCCTTTGCACGCGAGAGCTGTGTTGCTGTATATGTTGCAGGTTGAAAAGAATCGATGGTTCATGTTGACGAGCCCTTGCGGTAGTCATAGATTGCGAGGCTAGGCTATACTCAGTGGGTTTGTTGTTTTCCTTTTTTTTTTTCTTTTTTTTTTCTTTTTTGCAACGCTCTCTCTCTACCTCTATTTCTCTCTGTCTCTGTCTCTCTGTCTCTGTCTTTCTCTCTCTCTGTTTCTCTCTTTCTCTTTCTCTCTCTTTCTCTGTTTCTCTGTCTCTGTTTCTCTCTTTCCCTGTCTCTGTCTCTGTCTTTCTCTTTCTCTGTTTCTCTCTTTCTCTGTCTCTGTCTCTGTTTCTCTCTGTTTCTGTCTCTGTTTCTCTCTCTCTACCTATCTCTTTCCCTCTCTTTCTACCTATCTCTTCATCTACAACTCTCTCTCTCAGTCTCTCTCCTTCTTTCTTTCTTTCCCTCTTATTGTCTCTCTCCTTCTTTCTCCCTCTCACTCTATCTCCTTCTCCTTCTCTCTCTCTCTCTCCTTTTTCTCCCTCTCCTTTTTCTCCCTCTCCCTCTTTCTCTCTCTCTCTCTCTACCCCTCTCTGTCTCTGTCTCTCCTTCTCCCTTCCCTCCCCCCCTCTCTCCTTCTCCTTCTTCCCTCCCCCCCCTCTCTCTCTTTCTCTCTCCTTCTCCTTCCCCCCTCTCTTTCTCTCTCAATCTGCCTCTCTCTCTCTTTCTCCTTCCTCCCTCCCCCCCTTTCTCTCTTTCCTTCTCCTTCATTTTCTTCCTCCCTCCCTCACACCCCCTCTCTCTCTCTCCTTCTCCTTCTTCTTCTTCCTTTCATCGCCCCCCTCTCTCCTTCTCCTTCTTCTTCCTCCCTCCCTCCCCACCTCTCTCTCTCGATGGCTTCCACCCCCTCTCTTTTTTTTCTCTCTCTCTCCTTCTTCTTCCTCCTTTCATCCCCCCTTTCCCACCTTTTCCTTCTTCTTTTCTTCCTCCCTCCCTCTCTCTCCTTCTTCTTCTCCCCCCCCCCCCTCTCTCGATGGCTTCCACTCCCATT
>BOPN01004386.1:122500-126477 GCA_017312705.2 Penaeus japonicus | reverse complement strand
ATATATATGTATATATATACACATAAAACAAAACAAGGTATCACATCATTGTGCATTTTTCAAACGAGTAAAATGCTGCATAACTATTCATTTATTCCACCAAAATATCATCACAAAACACCAGCTGCTCATTTTCATGCGAATGATAATTTGCATGAAAATCCCGGTTTGATTAAACCGCACGAACATTTTCCATTTTTCTCCGACCCTAAAAAGCGTAAAATATCACGAAAATAAAAGGAACAGAAAACATGAACGTCTTTACAGAAATTCTTTTGCTTTGAAAACGGTGAAAAAAAAGGATCCATGTAAATTTTTTGTGGGGAATGTTTTCGCCTCTCTCTCTCTCTCTCTCTCTCTCTCTCTCTCTCTCTCTCTCTCTCTCTCTCTCTCTCTCTCTCTCTCTCTCTCTCTCTCTCTCTCTCTCTCTCTCTCTCTTTCGTCTCTTCTCTTCTTTTTCTCTTCCATCCTCCTCTCTCTTTATCTTCTTATCCTCTATCCCCTTTTATGTTTCTATTTTTTATGAAAAGAGAGAGAGAATGGAAGATAGATAGATAGAGAGAGAGAGAGAGAGAGAGAGAGAGAGAGAGAGAGAGAGAGAGAGAGAGAGAGAGAGAGAGAGAGAGAGAGAGAGAGAGAGAGACAGAGAGAGAGAGAGAAAGAGAAAGACAGAGAGAGAGAGAGAGAGAGAGAGAGAGAGAGAGAGAGAGAGAGAGAGAGAGAGAGAGAGAGAGAGAGAGAGAGAGAGAGAGAGAGAGAGAGAGAGAGAGAGAGAGAGAGAGAGAGAGAGAGAGAGAGAGAGAGAGAGAGAGAGAGAGAGAGAGAGAGAGAGAGAGAGAGAGAGAGAGAGAGAGAGAGAGAGAGAGAGAGAGAGAGAGAGAGAGAGAGAGAGAGACAGAGAGAGAGAGAGAAAGAGAGAGAGAGAGAGAGAGAGAGAGAGAGAGAGAGAGAGAGAGAGAGAGAGAGAGAGAGAGAGAGAGAGAGAGAGAGAGAGAGAGAGAGAGAGAGAGAGAGAGAGAGAGAGAGAGAGAGAGAGAGAGAGAGAGAGAGAGAGAGAGAGAGAGAGAAAGAGAGAAAGGCAGAGAGAGAGAGAGAGAGAGAGAAGGATATTGCAGCGTTCAACGTAAGCACGGGCGATTCATAACAGCGAAAGAGCGGGATTGTGCCTCGTCTTGTGGAAAAAAGAGATTGCTGGTTTTACATACGTCTTGCTGTACTGTTTTGTTCTTTTCTGTTTCTTCTTCTTCTTCTTGTTCATCCTCCTGTTTTTCTTCCTCCTCTTCCTCTACATTATTTCTTCTTAGTCTTCTTTTTTTTGGGGGGTTTCCTCTTCATCATCTTCCTCTTCTTCTCCCTACTAACTCCTCCTCCTCCTACTTTTTCTTCTTCTTCCTCTCTTCGTTTTCGTTCTCCTCCTCCTCCTGCCCCCCCCCCCTCTTCCTATTCTACCGACCTCCTTCTCTTCCTCCTCCTCCTCCTTATCCTCCTCTTCCTCCCCCTTCTTCTTCTTCGTTCTCCTCCACCTTCCTCCTCCTCCTCCTCTACTCCTCCTCTTCCTCCTTCTCCTCATTATTAATCCTCTAGTTCCTTATTCTCTCTTTTTTCTTCTTCTTCTGAGACAAAGCAATCTCTATATCCTTTCATTCATATTACAAAGAAATTGAAATGCTTTGTTTCTTTCAACAATCAGTTTTATTTCTCATTAAAAACAATTATCTATTTATTTCTTTTATTATTATTATTATTATCTTCTTTTCTTATCTATTTTTTTCGTTATAGAAGAGATTTCGTAAATGTCATATGCGTTAATCTAATATGTTCGTTCATCAACCCTGAAGTTTTACTTAATATGAATAACCATATATGGTAACTATTTTTTCCATTATCATTACTACTGATATCATTGTAAGTATCATTATCGTCATTATCATTACCAGTATGATTATCTTCACTGTTATGAATAATATCACTATTGTTTATCTTATAATTATTAATATTTTTTTTGTCATTATTGTTATTATTATTATCATTATCATTATCATCCTTATCATTAGCATCATCATTATTATTATCATTATTATTATCATTATCACTAGCATTATCATTATAATAATTATTATCAGCATTATCATTAGCATCATCTGCATAATTATGATTATGATTATCATCATTATTATAATTATCATCTTTATCATTAATATAATGATTATCAATATTCACATCATTACTATCATTGTTATGATTGTCATTATTACTATCATTATCATTATCATCATTATCATCATCGTCGTCATTACCATTGATGTTATTTCCTTTCGTCTTTCGGTTAGGAACAAACAATATGTCACAAGCTAGCATCACACACCCCAGCTTGCAAACCACGTTTATATGCAACTGCAAGTCTCTTATCGTCAAGAATGCAAATCCCTTTTCCCCATTTTTGCAACCAGCGCGGCTAGACAGAGGCATTATGTCTCACTTCGAAGGAAAATAGATATCCTCTATATCCTACCCACCCCCCCTCTTCCCCCCTTCTCCCATCCCCTCTTCCTCCCCCTCTTCCCTCCTCCCGCTTCTACCATCCTTGTTACTCCCTCTTTTCCCCCTCATCCCTTCCTCGTCGCCCCTTCCTCTCTTCCTCGTCGCCCCCCTCCTTCCTCCTTCCCTTACCCTTGTTACTGGCCCTTTTCCCCCTTCCCCCTCTCTCGTCGCCCCCTCCCCTCCCCTCCCCTTCTCTTACACCCCGAGCCTACCAACCCTCCTCCCCATATCCTCTCTACCCCCCCCCCCCAACCAAGCCCCTTCTCCTCCCCCCTCTTTCCCTATTCCCTCCCCCTCCCCCACCAATAACTCCCCCCACCATCAACTTCCCCCCCCCCCCACATTCCCCCCTCCCCTCTCCCCCAACATCCTCCCACCTCTTTCATACGGACAAATGCTGACTCATGAATACGTATATTTACTCACGTGTGTCAGATGTAGTTTTGAAATGATCTGCCTATCGCTGGAATAGACTGCTTGTGCTTTGGTTGTTGTTCTTTTTTTATCGTTATTGTTGTTGTTATCATTATTATCTCTATCGTTATTATCTTTGTTATCATTACTATCATTATTATTGTTATCAGTAATGACATCATCATTATCCTCATCAATATTTTTATCACTGTTATCATCATCGTCATTAGTAGTGTCATTATCATTATCAATATCTATTATGATTGTTACTGTTATCATTATATTCATTATCATCAATATCTTCATTATCATCTGGGTTGTTCTTTTTAATGTTTCTTCTCAGGGGCTTTTATTTGTTTATTTGTTGTTTTAATTTTTCTACCTTGTGCTTGTTTTCATGTTGTTGTTTATTGCATATTTTTCCTCAATCGTTTCTAAATCTAGTTATTTATGTATATGTGTTATACTGTGTTTTTGTTGTTGTGTTGTTGTTCTTGCTTTGTTGATATGTTTATTTATTGATTGTTTATAAAATTTATTCCGTATCATTTATAAAGAAATACTATCCTTTTCTCAAAATTAAACACTTTAACAAGACGCTCGGTTACAATTTTATTTCATTTTATTTTTTTTATATATACTGTATATATTTTTTACTACACACATTTTTTCCCCGAACTCGCTAATCCTTTCTTTCCTAAAGACTGTTTTAATTTTCCTTTCTTCACTTTTCTTTATTCTTATCACTTATCGTCATCTAGCATCTTACAGCACGAAGGCCTCGGATAACAAAGATTTTCCTTATGACTTGTGACGGATTCTTAGAACGGAGACGCGGTTTTGAAGGTGGAAGAAAAGGCTCGCTTTAATGGACCGCATTTCCTGTTATTGTTTGTGTGTTGGATTTTTTCTTCTTTTATTTTATTTTTCACTCTTTTTTTGAGTTTTTGTTTGTGTTTTGGAATGTGTGTGTTGGAGAGGAAGGGTGTACGTGTGTGTGTGTGTGTGTGTGTGTGTGTGTG
>BOPN01004386.1:100000-110000 GCA_017312705.2 Penaeus japonicus | reverse complement strand
TCACGGCCTCCGTTGACTTCCTGTCTGGTTTATATTTTGAATCGTGTTTACGTAATCTGCTTATTAATAAGTAATCAAGGCGTCCAGAAGGTTCTAGGCTTGATTTGTTTCCTTGTTTGCTTGCGAGGATGATGTGGTTATTTCGTGTTTGTTTATGTTATGTTTGTGTATTTGTGAGGTGTAGTATTATGTCTTTCTTTTAATCTTTTTTTTTTTTATCTGAGGCGCAAAAAAAAACAGACAGAGACAGAGATATATAAGAGAAGTAAAGAGAAAAAAAAGACAAGAAGAAAAAGACGAATGACTGACATCCGAAAAGAAAGAGGAATGACAGAGACAGAGAATAGATAAGCGGAGGGAGACAGACAGTTAAAGGAAGAGAAAAGAGGGGGAGGGAGAGAAGGGGAAAGAGGAGGAGAAGGAGGAGGAGGGGGTGTGAGACGGGGGATGAAAGAGGGGAGGTGACACAGAATAAGGTAGACTTAAGTTGAAAAAGGGGGGGGGGGTAAGGGAGGGGAAGCACTAAGGGAGGGAAGAGGGAGGGGGAGGGGAGGAGGAGGGAGTAGAAGGCGGAAAAAGGTGATGAGGAACGGAGGGGGGGAGGGGGATCTAGGTAGAAGGGGAGGAGGAGGAGGAGGGGAAAGGGGTGAGGGAGACACTAAGGGAGGAGAAGGGGAAGGGGGTAGAAAGCGAAGAGAGGGGAGGGAAGAGGAGGTTAAGGGGGGATTTAGGAAGAAGGGAAGAAGGAGAGGAAGGGGAAAAAGGGAAGCAGAAGAGAACACAATAGCGAAAATGAGGGGAAAGGAAGGGGAACGAAAGAAGGGAGATAAGGAGGTGAAAGAAGGGGATTGGGAGTAGAGGGGGGGGGGCTAAGGTAGAAGGGGGGTAGTGTGTGGGGGGGTTGAAGGCATGAGGGTATAACGAGCGTAACGGACGATAAGGGCAAGGTTCATGTGTCAGGAACAAATGAGGGAAAATGACAGACGAATATATATATATATATATATATATATATATATATATATATATATATATATATATATATATTAGAAAAGTCGTAGTGAATTAATCTTTTGCATCCATTTCATGCATATATACTTGCAGTTAACTCTTAATCAATGTTTACAAACTGCAAATATTTTACCCGAGGAGGTTGTTCAGAGAAAATGACTATCGAAGGAGGGAGAAAGAGAGATGAGGACAATAAATGACGAAGTAATTGAAAGAATAGATGAAATATAACATACGATTGAGAGAGAAAGAGAGAAGATGCAGAATGATGAATAAAAATGACAAATAATAATGGAATTTGGAGAAAGAGGTGGTTACGACGACTATGGCTGATGACTGTGAGTGATGACTATTGGTAACGACTACGGTTGACGACTATGGGCGATGACTACGAGTGACTACTATATGTAACGACTATGGTGGACGGCTATTGGTAATGACTAAGAGTGACGACTATGGCTGATGTCTTTGGGTGATGACTACGAGTGACGACTATGTGGAACGACTACTGGTAACAACTGCACGTGACGACCTTACCCTAGAACATAAACCAGCAACCGCTCATTACCGTAAGCGAGCGCGTGAAGATGACTTCGCCGCCGTTCCGCTAATCACGCGACGCTGATTACCCCCCCCCCCCTAACGTCCCCTTCCCCACCTCCCCCCCCTTTCCTCGGGAGTGGGAGAGCGAGACTGTGTGTATATAAGAGAGAGAGAGAGGGAGGGAGAGAGAGAGAGAGAGAGAGAGAGAGGGAGAGAGAGAGAGAGAGAGAGAGAGAGAGAGAGAGAGAGAGAGAGAGAGAGAGAGAGAGAGGAAAGGTGTATGTGTAGATTTTATGAATGTGTTGCCTATAAAAAGCTATTTCCATTCATAAATAGTTATGAATAAAGTCCTCGTGAATCTCAAATGGAAATCATTCAAAATCTCAACTGAAAGGTGATTCAACAAAATATATAAATAAAAACCCACAGATAAAAAAAACAACCACTGATTCATTCAGACTCTCCAAAATAAGATTCAATCCACAAACACCATCCACTTCTCAAACATCAAAAGCCATTCCGAATAAACATGTGGATAATGAGTGGTATTCTAGAAGCCTATTAATGATGTTTTATGAATGAGGGGAGACTGAGCTAATGAGGGAAAACGGAGCTGTTCAGGTGTGAGGGTCGAGTAGGCAGAGGGCTAAGGAGGAGCTGAAGAATTATAGAAGGTGTTTATATATATATATATAGGGTATTTATTTAAGGTATAAAAATTATAGAAAATATTCGAATTATATTGAATATTGGAGATGTTTGCTTGTGAATGAGTGATTGACAGCAGCAAAGGTTTGTTTGTTTAAAGTGATGAGGTTTAGGATATAAGAACTAGAGGTTTAAGAAAAAAAAGAAAGGTAATAAGACAGGCAAGGAAAAAAAAAACATCGAAAGAAAGGGATTGATGTTTATTTCAGAAGATGATGTGGTTTAGATTATAAGATGAATACATCAAAGTAAAAAAAAAGAAAGAATAGAAAAAAAGGTCCATAGAGGCATTTTAGAGTAAAGAAAATACTTATAGGCATACGGCGTACTTACAAGAAGCACGAACAAGACTCATGGCCAGAAATGAGGGAAACCTATATGAAATGAAGAACAAGAACAAAGCTCATAAACAGAAATGAGGAGAAGGAGGAATGAGGAGAATGAAGAATAAAGAAAGTGAGCAATGAGTAGAATGAGGAGAATGAAGAGTGAAGAGAATCAGGAACGATGAGGATACGGAGTAAGAAGAATGAGAAATAAGGAGAATAGAATATAAAGAGAATGATAAATGAGCAAGATTAGGAATGAGGAATAAGGAGAATGAGGAATGAGGAGAATGAGGCGTTCCGGTGCGAGTGTCGGAGGGGCATCATGCCAACAGCGAGTGGGTGGCCTGTGCTCGGTCGGGCCGAGAGGTGGGTATTCGTGCCACAGGCCTAGGCTTCAGAAATGCTTAATGGACTTCGCGTCAACATGTCAGGGTAGTCTTTCTTTCTTTCTTCTCTTCTTTCTTTCTTTCTTTCTTCCTTTTCTTCTTTCTTTCTTCCTTTTCTTCTTTCTTCTCTCTCAACAAGCACTCACACACATATACACACACACACATACACACACACACACACACACACACACACACACACACACACTCACACACACACACACACACACACACACACACACACACACACACATATATACACACACACATATACACACACACACACACACACACACACGCGCGCGCGCGCGCGCGCGCGCGCGCGCATGCTCTGTTTATCATGTTCTCTCAGAAAGCAGAGAGCATGAGATAAAGCCACTACAAGGAAACCAAAGACAACAACAATAATAATAGTGATGATAATGATAAGAATAACATTAATATAATCAGACCTTTAATAGATGTTATATTCTTCATAGTGTTATGTTCTGTTTTATCTTCTTTTTCTTCTTTATTTTCTTATTCTTTTTACATACAAGTGCTAATTGTTAGTTGCAACATACTATAAAGTGTTTCATTGTACGCTGGAGTTGTACTTTGCACTAGGAGCTCATTGTATGAAAAGAAGAAGACAAAGAACATAATGATAAAGATGAAGAAGAGGATGAAGAGGAAGAGGAGGAGGAGGAGGAGGAGGAAGAGGAGAAGGAAGAGGTAGAAGAGGGGGAGAAAGAAGTGGAAGAGGAGGAAGAGAAGGAGGAGGAAGAGGGGGAGGAGAAGGAGGAGGGAGCGGAAAGGGAGGAGGAAAAAGAAGAGGAGGAGGAATAGCAATGGTAGAAGAATGAGATGAAAGAGGAGGAGGATGAAGAGGAGAACGAGTAGAAATGGTAGAAGAAGAAAAAGAAGAATAAAGATTGAAGAAGAAGAATGAAGAATGAAGGGAAAAAAACAGGTTTTAGATAATTATAACATGAAGATTACCAGTAGTCGCCGTGGAAGAACAATAATATAAATAAGAAGAAAAAGATAAATGGAAGTGAAGAATTGATTTTTTTTAAATGGAGAGGAAGAGTAGGAAGTACTAGAAAAAGAGGAAAACGAGAGAAAACAAATTTGGAAGAGAAAATAAGAAAAAGAAGAGTAGAGAATAATATTAAAAAAAGAAAAAACGAAAGAATAAAAAAAAAACAAGGAAGAGAAAATGAAAAAAAGCAGATTACAATAATGGTAATGAACATAATAAAAAAACGACTCTTTCATGCCTAGCAAAAGCCGCTAATCTCGAGCATCATGTTGTTTCCTTTCACGCTCAATTAGCGCTAAGCCGCTGACCTTAACTGCTGCTACGTTAGAGGCGCTACGTTTCGGCCGCTAAATTCGAGGAGGAGATAGAGGGGGAGGAGGGGGTGGAGGGAGATGAGAGAGGGAGGGGGGGGGGAAGATGAGGGAGGGAGGAGGGGAAGGAGACGAGGAAGATGAGGGAGGAAGGGAGGAGGGGTGAGGGATGGAGGGAGATAAGAGAGGGAGGGAGGGGGGCAGAGGGAATGAGATGAGGGAGGGAGGGAGATGAGGGAATGTGGGAGATAAGGGAGGGAGAGAGAGAGAAGGAGAAAGCGACAGAACGAGAGAGAGATAGACAGAAAGAGATAGAGAGAAAGACAGAAAGAGACAGAGAACGAGCGAGAGAGAAGGAGAAAGCGACAGAACAAGAGAGAGAGAGACAGAGACAGAGAACGAGAGAGAGAAAGACAGAAAGAGACAGAGAACGAGAGAGAGAAAGACAGAAAAAGACAGAGAACGAGAGAGAGAGAAGAAGGAAGAGACAGAGAACGAGAGAGGGAAAGAGAGAAAGAGCGAGAGAGAGCGTGTGTGAGAAAGAGAGGAAGAGGGATCGCACACAATACCCCAACGACCTTCTTAGTATTCTTTAAGATCTCAACTTCTTGAGACTTGGTGACTGGAGATTAACTGAATACATGAATATATTACACGAAGGCGACCATAGTGAGCCTCGTAGAAGCGATAAGGAAGTCTGTGTGTGGTGTGTATGGTGTCAGCTTCCGGGTTTTCCGAGATGTGTTCGCTTCGAGAGTCGGGTTATGGTGACAGACGCTTTTTTTTTCTTTTTTTTTTTTAATCTTTCATTCTTGTGTCTCTCTTTTTTTCATTTTTGTAATGTCTTTTGTTGTATTTAGGTTCTGGTCTGTTCCTTATCGCACTCCCTCTCTCTTTTTTCTGTCTCTTTGTTTTTCTATCTGTCTGTATGTCTATGTCTTTCTCTTTCTCTCTCACTCACCTCTCTCTCTCTCTCTAAATCATTCACTCACTCACTCTCCCTCTTCCTCCCTCTCTCTCTCTCTCTCTCAATTTCCCTCTCTTTCCTTCATAATAACAAACTCCCATCTTTGAAGAAAAAAAAGACTTACCAAAGAAAAGAACAAAATAACAAAATTCAGTGAAACAAAAAACAAAACAAAACAAAAATAGACAAAGCCAAGAAAGTCTGTTGAAACAAAGAGGAAAAAAAACGACTCTATAAAAAAGTTGAAACAAAGAAAGTAAAAAATAACAAGTGGGAGAAAGACACAGCTCAAGAAGGAAATAGAATTGAAATAAACAATAAAAACCTGTAGGAAATAATGAAAGAAAATTTAAAGAGAGAGTCTAAGGGGAAAAAAAAATCTCGGCAAGGGAAGAAAGCTTTAAGTAAGGTAATTTGGGGGAGGGGGGAGGGAGGGGGAGATAAGGAGGAGAAAAGTCATAATGGAAAATGAGAAGAAAGCGAAAAGAATAGTAGGGTCAAGAAAAGAAAAGTCAACTAGGCAAGAAAAAAAAGCAATAGAACGATAGAAAGGAAGGTTAAGCAACAAGAAAACAATGACTCTGGAATGGGATTAAGGACAATGCAATATAGAGAAATAAGATTGCAACAGTGTGGGAAAATAAAATACAACAAGAAAAAACAATTCTGCAATGGGAAAACCGATCAGGCAACATAGAGAAATAAGATTGTTATAAAAGGGGAAAATATAATGCAACTAGAAAAAGGTCACGCAACAAAGGGGGGAAATGCAATGCTAGAAAGGAAAACCGATGCAACAAGGGAAAACAGACAATGCAACAAGGAAGGAAAACAATGCAACAAGGGGGAAATGCAACAATAGCAATGCAACAAGGGGAAAATAGACAATACCAGAGAAAAAAGACGATGCAACAAATAAAAAAGACAATACAACAATGGTAAGAAAAAAAAAACAATGCAAAACGTAAGAAAAAATCAATGGAGCAAAGAAAAAAATACAACACAATATGAAAAAAACAGTGCAAAAGGTCAAAAAGAAAAAAAGAAAAAAAAAATGCAACCAAAGGAAGACAAAGAAAGACAGCAAACAAAGAAAAAAACCAACCAAAAGACGCCCAAATATGCAATACACCAACAACAGCAAACCAAAGGAAAACACGAGCCAAAGAAAAAAGCACTGACCTGAGACCATGCTTGAAAGAAGAGGTCATTCGCGGTACAAAGAAATTACAGCCATTACACGCATGACGTCGAGGGGGAAGTGGGTCTCCTTTCCTATTGTTCCCCCTTTTATTCCTCTTCCTCTTTTCTTTCTTTCTTTCTTTTTTTATTTTCATTATTATTTATTTTTTTTTTTTTTTTGGGTGGGGGGTCTTTTTGTCCTTTTCCTTCTTATTCTCTTTTCATCTTCTTGTTCTTCTCGTTTCTCTTGTTTTTGTTTTCTTATTCTTGTTCTTCTTGTTCTTCTATATTTCTTTATTTATTCTTAAGTGGTCTAATATTGCTTCATTTAGTTTTTTTTCTCGTCTCCTTCCTCTTCTTCTTCTTCTTCTTCTTCCTTTCCCTGTTATTATCATCGTGTTTATATTCATTCCTCTTTTATTGTTTTTCTTCCTCTTCTTTCTTCTTATTCTTCTTTTGATTCAGTTTCCTTCACTTCTCTACTTTATTTTTTTCTTCTTCTTCTTCTTTTTTGTGTGACTATTCTCTCTCATTCTCTTCTTCTTCTTCTTCTCCTTCTTCTTTATTCTTCTGTTCTTCCTTATATCATTTTTTTCGCGTCCGATTTCCCTCTTTTCCTTTGCTCCTTTTCTCCATTTTTCCTTCTTCCTCTCTTCTTGTCTTCTTTATTTTTCTCTTCTTCGTATTTTTCTTCGTTTTTTTTTTTGTGTCTCCTCTTCTTCTTTTCCTTTCTCTTTCTTTTCGTTTCCTCTTTATTATTTCTCGTCTTGCTTATATTCCTTCTTTTCTTAGGTTATTTTCCACTATTCCTCCTCCTCTTCTTCTGACTTTCTCATCTTTTCCTTCTCTTAATTCTGTTTCTTCTTCTCCTCTTTATGCTTTTCTTTTTTGTTTTTATTCCTTCTTTCTTTAGTCATTTGTCTCCAGTCTTTCTCGTCTTCTTCTTCCTTTATTTTTATTTTTATTTTTTTGCCTCTGTTTTTGTTTTTCGTTTCTTTTCTTTTTATCATCATCCTCTTATCTCTTCTTCTTCTTCTTCTTTCTTTTCTCTTCTATTCTTGCTACTGTGTGTGTGTTGTGTGTGTGTGTGTGTGTGTGTGTGTGTGTGCGTGTGTGTATGAGTGAGTGTGTGCGTGAGTGTGTGTGCGTGTGTGTGTGTGTGTGTATGAGTGAGTGTGTGCGTGAGTGTGTGTGTGTGTGTGTGTGTGTGTGTGTGTGTGTGTGTGTGTGTGTGTGTATGTGTGTGTGTGTGTGTAAGTCCATTATTATGTCTGTGAGTGTCTGTACAAGAGCATGTAAGTATGAGTGTGTGTATCTGAGCATATCCATAGCCTATGCAACCCCCTCCCCCCCTTAAAAATGCAAATTTTTATAAACTAATCTAACTCCAACAACCTTCTTTTATATGCTTGTATATGTGTATGTGGTGTATGTATGTGAACGACCATGTACGTATGAGTATGTATATGTGTGTATGAACATCTGTATCTGCCTTTCCAAAATATGCAAATTTACATAAACTAATCCAACTTCTTTGCATATTCACAAATAAATCTGTGCGCTTTCTCAGTAGCTTGATCTTGTGAAGTTAACCACATGCATACATTATCGTATTTATTTATTTGGGAAAAGCTTCTTCCACTCTAAAAGGATAATAAGAACGGAATGAATGAATAAATAGATAGATAAATAGATGGATGGGTAAATAGATAGATAGATAGATAGAGAGAGAGAGAGAGATATAGATAGATAGATAGAGAGAGAGAGAGAGAGAGAGAGAGAGAGAAAGGTAGATAAATAGATTGGTAGATAAATAGGTAGATAGATAAAAAGATAGATAAATAGAGGAATAGATAGGTAGTTAGATGGAAAACTAGGTAAATGGATAGATAGATAGATAGATAGGTTGATAAATAGACAGATAGATAAATAGATGGATAGATAAGTAGATAGATAGAAAGATAGATAAATAGATAGACAGATAGATAGATAGGTAGGTAGGTAGGTAGGTAGATAAATCAATAAATACATAAGCAAAAATAAACAGGTAAGTGATAAAATGAAAGAAATAATCGAATAGGTAAACACAAAAAACATTAAAATTTGATAGATAGATGAATACATTGATAATGGGATAATATAAAGACAAAAAAAAAAGAAAAAAAAAGAAAAAAAAAAGATAGATAAGAAAAAAAGAAAAAAACAAGAAAATATAAAGCTTAAAGATGGTGCGTGATAAGAAAGAATAATGGTCAGGCGAAGAAAGAGATAAGAGAATAACGGAGGAGATAGGGAAAAGATAGGAAATATAGGAAAAGGGGACTGTTTTTTGCCCCCTTTTTGTATCTGCCGAGAGAGCGTTGTTTCCGACAGATATATGAGGGAGAGAGGGGTGAGGGAGGATGGTTGAGGGGGAGGGGTCAGGGAGGGAGGTTGAGGGGGAGAGAGCGAGGGAGGGAGGTTGAGGGGGGGGGGAGAACAAGGCGAGGGAAAGACATGGAAATGGAGGCGGAAGGGGAGGGGTAAGGAAAAGAGGCGGAAAGGGTGAAGGAGGAAGGAGGTGGGGGGAGGGGGAGACGAAAGAGGGAGAGGGGAGTGGTGAGGGAGGGAGAATATATGGGGTCCTTTTATGTTAAGATAAAAAGAAAAAAAAATTATTTGTTTGGGAGAGAGAAAAGGCGAGTGTGATAATAAATTAAAGCAAAAAGGGAGAAAAAGATGTGAATGCTTAATCAAAGAAATTCTAAATACGGTATTAAATGAAGTGAATGAGAGAGAGAGAGAATTTTTTTTTTTCCTTCAGTCATCATATCAATTCTTCTTTATCTATTCCTCTGTTTCTTTAATTTCATTTTCCTCCCCCTTTCTCTCTCTCTCTTTCTCTCTCTCTCTCTCTCTCTCTCTCTCTCTCTCTTTCTCTCTCTCTCTCAATCTCCTGTGTTCTTCCCTCTCAAACACCGGACCGCAAAGAATAACGAAGACACCCCTTTAAAGCGTTTTTCAAAGAGGGGGGGAGGGGGGAGTCGATCATCCACGTCAAGTGCTATTGATAACGTCATTGCAATATCAGTGACGTGACATTCGTTAGATAGGTCGGAGGCATTTGTCAGGCTGACATTTGTGAGAAGGGAAGGTTTTCCTTGTCATTTCTCTCATGTCATTTTCTTATTGTCGTGTCTTTGATTATTGCTAAGAGAGAAAGAGAGAGGGGGAGGAGGGGGAGAGAGAGAGTGAGTGAGAGAGAAAGAGAGAGAGAGAGAGAGAGAGAGAGAGAGAGAGAGAGAGAGAGAGAGAGAGAGAGATGAATAGATAGATAGAGAGAGAGAGAGGGTGGAGGATGCAGAGAAAGAGAGGGAAAGAAAGAGAGAGAGCGAGAGAGAGCGAGAGAGAGAGAGAGAGAGAAACAGAAACTGAGACAGAGATCAGCTGTCTTCTCTCGCCTCCGTGTTAGAAGTGGCCGGCCAACATAAACATGTCTCATACATGTTCCTAATAAAGAAGTCCTGAATCCGCCGAAGATTTCCTCTCGCTTTGTTGTC
>BOPN01004386.1:87500-92500 GCA_017312705.2 Penaeus japonicus | reverse complement strand
GAGAGGTAGGGAGGAGGGGAGAGGGAGGGAAGGGAAGGGGATAGGAAGTAGGGAGGAAGGTAGGGAGGGGGAGGGAAAGGGGAGGTGGAAAGGAGGGGGACGGGATGGTAGGAGAGAGGGGGAGACGGGGGGAGGGGAAGGGGGGCTGGGGGAGCGGTGAAGGTAAGGGGTAGGAGAGTGGGGGAGATAGGGAAGAGGGGAAGAAGGGGGGAGAAGAGGGGAAGTGGAGACGGGAGTGCGGGTAGAAGTGAGGAGGAGGAGGGAGCGTCAGGGAGAACGAATGTTGGGGGGGGGGGGTTAGGGAGGAAGGATGTTTTGGGGAGGAGTGGGGCGGCGGGGGGGGGGGTGCTGGTTGGGGAAGAATGAGAGACAGAAGTGGGGAGGAGGGGGGGGGTAGAGATGGGGGTAAGGGAAGGGAGGTAGCGGTTGGGGAGGGACGGGCAGGAGGGATGGGGAAGGAAGGGCAGGAAGGGGAGGAATGCATTTGCAATTGATAGATATCAAATCCATCGTGTTTCCCCGACTCAATATTTGCATTTTATTGCAAAGGGTGGGGGATGGGAGGGGGTGTGGGGGAAGGACACACGCTCCGCAGATGTTTTCGAAATATTGCAGCGATATTGCAACTTTTGAAGCCTCCTACCATTATGAATCTCAGCCTATTGCAAGATTCTCCATCATTCTTCATCAGTTTCAGCAGGGAACGATCGCCTTTTGTCCTCTCGAAAAGGACTTTCTTTATCTATTTTCTCGAAACTGAATGATAAACAGAAACAAAATAGTGATACTAATGATGATGATGATAATAATAATGGTAAATGACTGAGAAAAAATATCGTTTACTTAATTATCCATTTATTCGTTTTAATACACTATAATCTTTATCATCGTTTCATTATCAGAGAGGAACAGAAAAAATATAAAGAGAGAGAAGGTAGAGAAAGAAAAGCGAGAGAATAAGAGAAAAGGAAAGAGAAAGAGAAATAGGAAGAATGTAAGAAAAAGAACAGAAGTAAAGGAGAGAGAGAGAGAGAGAGCGAGCGAGCGAGAGAGAGAGAGAGAGAGAGAGAGAGAGAGAGAGAGAGAGAGAGAGAGAGAGAGAGAGAGAGAGAGAGAGAGAGAGAAAGAAAGAGAGAGAGATAGCCAGTGAATGAGAGAGAGAAAGAGAGAGAGATAGCCAGTGAATGAGAGAGAGAGAGAATACCTAGAAAAGTGAGAGAGAGAAAATAAAAACGCTCCTGCATTCAGTCCAAAGGAAATCCAGAGAAGCGAAGATACGAATATCCTTCAGTCCTTTCAATTCAATGTAGTATCCTCCCACTCCTTCCACCAGCCCTCCTCCCTTCCACCTCCCCCTCACCCCCCCCCCCTCTTACTTCTCCCCTATCCTCTTCCCTCCCTCTCTCTCCTCCCATTCCCTCTTCTTTTTTTCTCTCTCTCTCTTTCTTTCCCTATTCATCTCTCTCCTATCGGTCTCTCTCTCTCTCTCTCTCTCTCTCTCTCTCTCTTCGTTCACCTTCTTCCCAAAAATCCCCTCCTCTACCCTCCCTCCCCCACCCCCTAAATCGAAACCAGGATCTCCCTCACCCCTTCCCCTACCTCTCCCCTCCCCCTCTAATCTCCCCTCTTTCCCTCCCTCCCATCTCCTCTCCCCTCTTCCCTCTTCCTTACTCTCCCTCCCCCAAGACTCCTACACTTCCCAACCTTCTCCTCCTCCTCCTCCTCCTCCTCCTCCTCCTCCTCCTTCTCCTCCTCCCTCACCTCCCCATCTCTTCACCTTCCCTAATCTCTCCTTTCCCCCCAACCCACTAATCTCCCTTCGGAACTTCCCCCTTCCCTTCCCTCCCCTCCCTTCCTCCCTTGACCTCCTCTTCCATCCAACCTCTCTCCCCAACTTTCCCCTCACTTTATCTTCCCTCCCTTTCTAACCTTCCCATTACTTCACAATCTCCCTTCTCTATCCTCCCCTCTTCCCTCCCTATTTGCCCTCCATGACCATCGACTTTTTTTTCCACCTTCCATCCCACCCTCACCACCCGCTTTCCCTCCCTCCATCCTTCCACCCAACCCCACGCTTCCAACCCCCCTCCCTCCATCCTTCCACCCTCCCCAGTCCCTTTACCCCTCCCCCTCAGGGGGATTTTATCATTATTCTTTCTTTTTGTTCGTGTTTTAATTCTTTCTTTTGTTTGTGTTTTCTTCATTCTTGTTTTGAGTTTTGTTTTTCTTTTTTTTTTGGGGGGGGATCCATTTTCTTTTTTCTTTTTTATTTCCGTCTGTTTTCTCATTCTTTCATTTTACTTTCTTTATTCATTTCTTTTTTTTCCTCCTCTTTTTCTTTCTTCTTTTTCTTACGATTTGATTCCCTCATCTTTCCGCATTTCTTCTTTTGATTTTCTCTATGTCTTTTTTCCACAAAGTTCGTGTGTCACATTTCATCTCTCTCTCTCTCTTTCTTTATCTCTCTCTGCCTGTCTCTCGCTCTCTCTCTCTCTCTCTCTTTCTCTCTCTCTATCTCTATCTTAACATTTTGGTAAATATTTTTTCTTTCTTATTTCTTATATTTTTCTTTCTTTCTTTTCCTTTCTTTTCCTATATTTTAACTTTTTTTATGTTGTTATTGGACATGTTTCATTCTTTTCGTCCATCTTTCCTCTCTCTTTTTCCTTAGGAATCGAACGAAACAAGAGGCGTGGAATCGGTCGCTGGAAATGATTACTGACGTTGCTGACAGGAGGACATTATGAAGGAGGGGTGGGTGGGGGAGGGAGGGAGGAGGTAGGGGGTTGGAAGGAAGTAGAGGGAGGGGGAGGAGGTAGGGGGTTACGAGGAGATAGGGGGATGTAAGTGGAGGAGAAGGAGGAGGTGGAGGAGGAGGAGGAGGAGGTATAGGGAGGGAGGGAGGGGAGGAGGAAGAGGAGGGGGAGGTAGGAGGAGGAGGAGGAGGAGGAGGAGGAAGAGGAGGTAGGGGGAGATAGTAGGAGGAGAAGGAGAAAGGGAAGTATGAAGAGGGAGAATAGGATGTAGGGGGAAGTGAGGTGTTGAAAAGAGGGATGGAGGGGGGAGGAGAGATAAAGAAGGAACAATGAATATGAGAAGAAGGGAAGGAAGAGGAAGGGATCGATGGGGAAGGGGGGAAGCGGGGAAGGAGGGGAAAAGAGGTGAGACGAGAGAAAGAAGGGGAAGGGGATGGGGAGATTAGACGTAGAAGGGGAGGGGAGGGAGTCAGAGGAAAGGAAGAGGATCAGGTACGAAGGAGGAGAAGGAAAAGAACAAACTGGAAAGGAGGGAAGGAAAGAAACAGAGAAATTCCGTCGAGAGGAGGAGGAGGAGGAGAGAAGAAAGGAGAAAGGTAATTTGGAGGAGGGACAGCCAAGACGTGGGGAGGGGGAGGAAACAGCGGCTTTAGGGGAGGGGTAAGGGGAAGAGAACGGCAGGAAGAGAGAGAGAGAGAGAGAGAGATGGGGAGGAGGGGTGGTGAGAGGAATCACACATTCCGGAAAGTGATTCGCATGAATAGACTCACATAATGCACGTCGTATTCGGGTTTCCATGGCAACGATGAGTGTTATTCTATGCATATCAAGTTACAGCAATATTATCAATAAAATAAATGATATAGGTGACGATGATAGTGATGTAGTAATCATTATCGTCATCATAATACTGCTGAAGATGATTATGATGGTGCAAATGATAAAAATAGTAATGATAATAACAATAATAATGATTATGAAGATAACAGTAATAAAATAATAAATAGGCATGATTTTTTTCAAAATCCTTTGAGAATCACCCACTAAAATTGGCACTTCATTATCAAGAACAGATATCATGCACAATATGAAAAGGATCCATCAACATAATCTTTTGCAATAAATTTTAATCAACTATCATATACCTTCCCAATCTAGCTGATAATCCTGAATAATTCTGACTCTCAATTGAGAAACAATCAAGTCAATGAAATAGACGTTCATATCAGTGAACATTTATATTGCGTCATATATTGAGTGCATTGCAACTTATACGTGCTTTCCAACACATGCGTAAGTGGGAAATCGCGCATGCGTTATAACATTTTTCCGCATTGGAACACATGTTTACATTGCAAAGCATGCGTACGTTGCAATTTGTATATGCATTTCACCAGTTACGACCTACGCACTGCACGCTAGTAATTGCATATCATTTTCGAGATCATTCTCCATTTTGCCAAAACCCCTTTCCGCTCTCCCTATTATCATACCTCCTTCATCCACACAATCATAACATTTCCTGCTGTATCTTTCATCATAATTTTCAACGACGAAAACAAAAATTATCAATAGGCATTTTTTATCATCATTAAAGTCCACCTTGTTTATGGGTAAGCTTCATCACGCATTCATAGAGTTAGTGAAGCGTGTCTACAGCTGGATGAAGCTCGCTCGTGCAACACGCTGCAACTCGGTGCAATCGCATGTTGAGCTGGAATTATGATGATGGATAGAGTAAACAACATTGGTATAAAAAGGTATAAGATGATGATAACGATAATCAAAATAATGATTGAAATAATAATGACAATGATTATAAAAATGATAATTACAGTAACGATAGTAATAGTTATTATCACTGATATAGTAGTGATATTGATAATAAAAGTAATCATTAAAAAATGATAGATAAATTAATAATAATAATAATGATAATGATAATAATAATAATAATAATAATAATAATAATAATAATAATAATAATAATAATAATAATAATGATAATAATAATAATAATAATAATAATAATAATAATAGTAACGATAATAATAATAATATTAATAACAATAATAATAATGATAATAATAATAATAATTATAATAATTGTAACGATAATGATAATAATGATAATAGTAATGAAGCTAATAATAATGGTAACAATAATGATCCTAGTAATAATAATAATGATGATAACAATACCGATAACGAAAAATTATAATAATAGAAATAACAATGAAGATA
>BOPN01004386.1:67500-72500 GCA_017312705.2 Penaeus japonicus | reverse complement strand
ATTTTTACATATCTTCCCATCTACTTAATTTCTTCTTTATTAATTTTCATCTTTATTTTTATTACATCTCTTTTATTATTATCTACCTTTTTCTCTCTCTCTACTTATTTATCTTCATGTTTTTGTCATAGCAACATATAGCTTTGAATTGTTCTTGCATGTGACCTTGGCTGACCTGGTCTTGTGTTGAGGCTCCCCACCAGACCCCTACCCCCCCCCTACCCCCCCCTCTCCAGGCCATTCCTCCCCTCTTCTGAAGTCACCTCCCCCCCGTTTTTTTCTCTGTCTCCCCTCTAAGATCTCGCCCCCCCCACCCCTTGTTCCCCTGTTCCCCTCCCAACTCTCTCTCTCTCTCTCTCTCTCTCTCTCTCTCTCTCTCTCTCTCTCTCTCTCTCTCTCTCTCTCTCTCTCTCTCTCTCTCTCTCTCTCTCTCTCTCTCTCTCTCGCTCTCTCTCTCTCTCTCTCTCTCTCTCTCTCTCTCTCTCTCACTCTCCCACTCTCTCTCTCTCTCTCTCTCTCTCTCTCTCTCTCTCTCTCTCTCTCTCTCTCTCTCTCTCTCTCTCTCTCTCTCTCTCTCACTCTCTCTCTCTCTCTCTCTCTCTCTCTCTCTCTCTCTCTCTCTCTCTCTCTCTCAATCTCTCTCTCTCTCTCTCTCTCTCTCTCTCTCTCTCTCTCTCTCTCTCTCTCTCTCTCTCTCTCTCTCTCTCTCTCTCTCTCTCTCTCTCTCCTTCTCTCAATAAACTCGTCAAAGTCAAAGTCAAAAGTCTCTCTCTCTCTCTCTCTCTCTCCATCCCTCTCTCCCCCCTCTCTCTCTCGCTCTCTCTCTCTCTCTCTCTTATCGCCGTGGTCGTAACGCTGTCCTGGCTTATCGATACTCTTATCTCTAGAATACCTACACAGGTGGCTTATCAGCGGCAACATCAGACGGGTCATTATGAACTTGTTTTTCCCTTTATCGGTATGTCTCTTTCTCTCTCTCTCTCTCTCTCTCTCTCTCTCTCTCTCTCTCTCTCTCTCTCTCTCTCTCTCTCTTATCTTGTTTTCTCTCTGTCTGTTTCTCTTTCTTTATCTCTGCCTGTTTCTTTCTCTCTATGTTTCTCTCTATCTCTCATTCTCTCTCTCTCTCTCTCTCTCTCTCTCTCTCTCTCTCTCTCTCTCTCTCTCTCTCTCTCTCTCTCTCTCTCTCTCTCTCTCTCTCTCTCTCTCTCTCTCTCTCTCTCTCTCTCTTTCTCTCTCTCTCTCTCTCTCTCTCTCTGAAGTAGATAAAATTGCAAGGCCTTTCTAGAGTGATATACATGCACTACTATGTACCTTATGTATAGCTTTGCCCTAGCATATCAATTGACAGGGTCACAGTAATATCTGCCTCACCAACAGTGTGTATCGGAATCTAATATGAACTGTAAAAACCATTCAGTCATAGTTCCTATGCCTATTCAAGGTCGCTCTCTCTCTCTCCTTCTCTCTCTTTTCTCTCTCTCTCTCTCTCTCCACCTCTCCTTCTCTCCCTCAAACTCACTCACTCTCTCTCTCTCTCTCTCTCTCTCTCTCTCTCTCTCTCTCTCTCTCTCTCTCTCTCTCTCTCTCTCTCTCTCTCTCTTCTCTTCTCTCTCTCTCTCTCTCCTTTCTTTTTCTTCTTTCCCTTCTCCTTCTCCGTCCTCTTCTTCACATGTTCCTCCTCCTCCTCCTTCTCCTCATTCGCCTTATCATTATAATTATCATTATCATTATTTTTATTCTCCTCCTTTTTATTCCTCTTCTTCTTCTTCTTCTTCTTCTGCTACTATTTTCTGTGTATCGGTTCGTCATCCTCGTTGTATATAATTTACGACAAAAAATCAACACATTTTGATTCATTAGTCACTAAGAAGATTAATTAAAACCTTCATTAAAACGATGATAACTTTTCCCACATTTTTCAACCGACGA
Source organism: Penaeus japonicus (assembly GCA_017312705.2). NCBI lineage: Eukaryota > Metazoa > Arthropoda > Malacostraca > Decapoda > Penaeidae > Penaeus > Penaeus japonicus. The sequence goes on along the minus strand of BOPN01004386.1, from coordinate 70,571 downwards.
CAAAAATGCTAATGATACAAAAAGAAAAAAATAATAAATCACAGAATCATAAAAACAAAATAAAAGAAATATCACTTTGTGCTTGCAGCGTTTATGAATAAGTAAATAAAAAAAAACAATTGAGCATCAAAAAGGGACTGGAAAGAGGATCGCATACCTGGGAAACTGGCTTCCTGGGAGAGTTGGATTCTGTGTACGTGATGTCGAGTATAAAGGCTTGACAGGGAGGGAAGTGAAGCTCTTTGTTCGCAATCTGAAGTGGACACGAGAATTCTCTGTGCGTTCGCTCGCTTCTTATTTTTTTTTCGTCCTCTTTTTCTGTTTACATTTCTCTTCCTGTAAAGCTTCCTTTCTCTCTTTTCTCGTTTCTCTTGACTTCCTTTTTTCTCTCTCTCTTTTGTATTCTTTCCCTGTTTCTGTCTTCCTGTCTATTTGCCTGTTTCTATCTCTATTTCTGTCTCTGTCTCTGTCTCTCTCTGTCTCTCTGTCTCTCTCTGTCTCTCTCTCTCTCTCTCTCTCTCTCTCTCTCTCTCTCTCTCTCTCTCTCTCTCTCTCTCTCTCTCTCTCTCTATATATCTATATATATATATCTCTCTCTCTCTCTCTCTCTCTCTCTCTCTCTCTCTCTCTCTCTCTCTCTCTCTCTCTCTCTCGCTCTCTTTCTCTCTCTATCTATCTATCTCTCTCTGTCTCACTCACTCTTTCTCTCTCCCCTCTATCTCTCTTTATTCTCAGCTTTCTTATCATATCATAAACACTGCATGCGCAAGGGAAAACATAGATATTGTGCAAATACATTACTGAAATTGAATAATTCGACAAATAATGAATACATGACGATTGCACTTCAAATGGTGTAACCGTATACGTATATCAATTTTATCCGTAACGAGGAAAATTATTGCATTTTCTAAGACCATCGGGCAATTCAGCATCCTCAATAAATGCAATAGGAACAAGGTGCATAGTTCATTCCCATCCCCCTCACGAAATGCCTCAATTAATGGCCACGACATTACATAATGTTCCGGAACGTGTGCACCGGGCTGGTTGCAAAGTTTACCTGCAGCGACATCAGGATTTCCGGTCATGCAGTTGCAATTTGTATCCAAGGCTTACTCTAGCACTTGCAACATCCAGCTGTCTGGGGAACCTCCTCGTCATGCTGTAAATGTGACTCGATGCAAATATTGCATTGTGATGGTATTTTTTCTTTCTTTTTTCTTTTTTTTATCGAGTAAATTCTTCTTAAAAGAAAAAAAGTAAAAAAGAAAAAAAAAGAAAAAAACTTTGTTCAGGATTTGATTTCATTTTTTATGGATTGTTCATTATATTTAGCCTTCTTTCAGAGCGAAGACTTTTGACAGTGTGGAGGGTATGTGTATGTTCATTTTGATAGTGATGCTTTCGGTACGTAATGTGTCAAGTCTGTCTGTCAATAGCTGTCGATGCAAGAGCCGTTTTATTAACTGTTGGAATTGACAGCTTGAATAAAAACGGAAGGTATTAGGTATTAAAAGTGTGTTTGCTGCTTCGAGGTGAACGGTTTTTAAAGAGATATTGTCACATATGTCAATTGTTTTCTATGGTTGAAGGGAAGGCTTTTGTTTAGTACTTTTGAGGAAAATCTATCTCCCCCTCGAACCCCAACCCCACTCATCTCCAACTCCATCTATCCGCCTCACCCCCCCCCCCCATCCCCACCGCAATCTCTCCCACCCCCCAACCCGACTCCCATCCACCCTCAACCCCATCCTCTCCCCCCTATTTCCACTCCCACCCTCAACTCCATCCCCTCCACCCCGCCCCGTCCCATCCACAACCCCCTCACCCTCAACCCCATCCCCCATTTCCACCCCCATCTCTCATCCCCATCCTCTCCCCTCCTCAACCCCATCCTCTCTCTCCCTCAACCCCATCCTCTCCCCTCCTCAACCCCATCCTCTCCCCTCCTCAACCCCATCCTATCTCTCCCTCAACCCCATCCTCTTCCCTCCTCAACCCCATCCTCTCCCCTCCTCAACCCCATATTCTCCCCTCCTCAACCCCATCCTCTCCCCCTCCTCAACCCCATCCTCTCCCCTTCTCAACCCCCTCCTCTCCCCCTCCTCAACCCCATCCTCTCCCCTCCTCAACCCCATCCTCTCCCCTCCTCACCCCCATCCTCTCCCCTCTTCAACCCCATCCTCTCCCCCTCCTCAACCCCATCCTCCCCCCCCCTCAACCCCATCCTCTCCCTTCCTCAGCGCGCACCTGTGGTCACCCGGCTGTTACCACGCGCGGAACCCAACACCGGCACAGGACAAAAGACACAGGAGACCGCGATGAATAAGAGAATGAGAGAGAAGGAGGAATGAGGGAGAAGGAATGGGAGTGAAGGAGGAATGAGAAGAGAAGGAGGAATGAGGGAGAAGGAATGGGAGTGAAGGAGGAATGAGATAGACGGAGGAATGAGAGAGAAGGGGGAATGAGAGAGAAGGAGGAATGAGAGAGACGGAGGAATGAGAGAGAAGGAGGAATGAGAAGAGAAGGAGGAATGAGAGCAAGGGGGATATGAGGGAGAGGGTGATTGAGGGAGAGAGGGGATGAGGGAGAGGGAGGTGATGGAGAAGGAGGTGAGGGAGAGGGAGATGAGGGAGAGAGGGGGTGAAGGAGAGGAGGATGAGGGAGAGAGAGGATGAGGGAGAGGGCTCCCCTCCCCTCAACCCCATCCTCTCCCCTCCTCAACCCCATCCTATCTCTCCCTCAACCCCATCCTCTTCCCTCCTCAACCCCATCCTCTCCCCTCCTCAACCCCATACTCTCCCCTCCTCAACCCCATCCTCTCCCCCTCCTCAACCCCATCCTCTCCCCTCCCTCAACACCCTCCTCTCCCCCTCCTCAACCCCATCCTCTCCCCTCCTCAACCCCATCCTCTCTCTCCCTCAACCCTTACTCTCCCCTCCTCAACCCCACATACTCTCCCCCTCCTCAACCCCATCCTCTCCCCTCCTCAACCCCATCCTATCTCTCCCTCAACCCCATCCTCTTCCCTCCTCAACCCCATCCTCTCCCCTCCTCAACCCCATCCT
>BOPN01004386.1:52500-55000 GCA_017312705.2 Penaeus japonicus | reverse complement strand
TTTGTGCTTGCATGAGTGTGCATGTGAGTTCTTTTCTGCTTGCATGAGTATTATGAGAGTTCTTTTGTGCTTGCATGAATATGTATGAGAGTTCTTTTGTGCTTGTATGAGTATGTATGAGAGTTCTTTTGTGCTTGTATGATTATGTATGAGAGTTCTTTTGTGCTTGTATGATTATGTGTGAGAGTTCTTTTGTGCTTGTATGATTATGTATGAGAGTTCTTTTGTGCTTGCATGAGTATGTATGAGAGTTCTTTTGTGCTTGTATGAGTATGTATGAGAGTTCTTTTGTGCTTGCATGAGTATGTATGAGAGTTCTTTTGTGCTTGTATGATTATGTATGAGAATTATTTTGTGCTTGCATGAGTATGTATGAGAATTCTTTTGTGCTTGCATGAGTATGTATGAGAGTTCTTTTGTGCTTGCATGAATATGTATGAGAATTCTTTTGTGCTTGCATGAGTATGTATGAGAATTCTTTTGTGCTTGTATGAGAGTTCTTTTGTGCTTATATGATTATGTATGAGAATTCTTTTGTGCTTGCATGAGTATGTATGAGAATTCTTTTGTGCTTGTATGAGTATGTATGAGAGTTCTTTTGTGCTTGTTTGAGTATGTATGAGAGTTCTTTTGTGCTTGTATGATTATGTATGATAATTCTTTTGTGCTTGCATGAGTATGTGTGAGAGTTCTTTTGTGCTTCCATGAGTATGTATGAGAATTTTTTTGTGCTTGTATGAGTATGTATTAGAGTTCTTTTGTGCTTGTTTGAGTATGTATGAGAGTTCTTTTGTGCTTGCATGAGTATGTATGAGAATTCTTTTGTGCTTGCATGAGTATGTATGAGAGTTATTTTGTGCTTGCATGAGTATGTATGAGAATTATTTTGTGCTTGTATGAGTATGTATGAGAGTTCTTTTGTGTTTGTTTGAGTATGTATGAGAGTTCTTTTGAGCTTGCATGAGTATGTATGAGAATTCTTTTGTGCTTGCATGAGTATGTGTGAGTTCTTTTGTGCTTGTTTGAGTATGTATGAGAGTTCTTTTGTGCTTGTATGAGTATGTATGAGAGTCCTTTTGAGCTTGCATGAGTATGTATGAGAATTCTTTTGTGCTTGCATGAGTATGTATGAGAGTTATTTTGTGCTTGTATGAGTATGTATGAGAGTTATTTTGTGCTTGCATGAGTATGTATGAGAATTTTCTTGTGGTTGAATGAGTGTGTATGAGTTTTTTTTGTGCTTGCATGAATATGTATGAGAGTTCTTTTGTGCTTGCATGAGTATGTATGAGAGTTCTTTTGTGCTTGCATGATTATGTATGAGAATTCTTTTGTGCTAGTGTGATTATATATGAGAGTTCTTTTGTGCTTGTATGAGTATGTATGAGAGTTCTTTTGTGCTTGTATGAGTATGTATGAGAGTTCTTTTGTGCTTGTATGATTATGTATGATAATTCTTTTGTGCTTGCATGAGTATGTGTGAGAGTCCTTTTGTGCTTGCATGAGTATGTATGAGAATCCTTTTATGCTTGTATGAGTATGTATGAGAGTTCTTTTGTGCTTGTTTGAGAGTTCTTTTGTGCTTGCATGAGTATGTATGAGAATTATTTTGTGCTTGCATGAGTATGTATGAGAGTTATTTTGTGCTTGCATGAGTATGTATGAGAATTCTTTTGTGCTTGTATGAGTATGTATGAGAGTTCTTTTGTGTTTGTTTGAGTATGTATGAGAGTTCTTTTGAGCTTGCATGAGTATGTATGAGAATTCTTTTGTGCTTGCATGAGTATGTGTGAGAGTTCTTTTGTGCTTGTTTGAGTATGTATGAGAGTTCTTTTGTGCTTGTATGAGTATGTATGAGAGTCCTTTTGAGCTTGCATGAGTATGTATGAGAATTCTTTTGTGCTTGCATGAGTATGTATGAGAGTTCTTTTGTGCTTGTATGAGTATGTGTGAGAGTTCTTTTGAGCTTGCATGAGTATGTATGAGAATTCTCTTGTGGTTGAATGAGTGTGTATGAGAATTCTTTTGTGCTTGCATGAGTATGTATGAGAGTTCTTTTGTGTTTGCATGAGTATGTATGAGAATTATTTTGTGTTTGAATGAGTGTGTATGAGAATTATTTTGTGCTTGCATGAGTATGTATGAGAGTTCTGTTGTGCTTGCATGAGTATGTATGAGAGTTCTTTTGTGCTTGTTTGAGTATGTATGAGAGTTCTTTTGTGCTTGTGTGATTATGTTTGAGTTCTTTTGTGCTTGTTTGAGTATGTATGAGAGTTCTTTTGTGCTTGTATGAGTATGTATGAGAGTTCTTTTGTGCTTCCATGAGTATGTATGAGAATTCTCTTGTGGTTGAATGAGTGTGTATGAGAATTTTTTTTGTGCTTGCATGAATATGTATGAGAGTTCTTTTGTGCTTGCATGAGTATGTATGAGAGTTCTTTTGTGCTTGCATGATTATGTATGAGAATTCTTTTGTGCTAGTGTGATTATGTATGAGAGT
>BOPN01004386.1:12500-15000 GCA_017312705.2 Penaeus japonicus | reverse complement strand
GAGAGAGAGAGAGAGAGAGAGAGAGAGTACATCCCCATTCTACATTATTGAAATCCGGGCTTTGGGGTCAATAGGCCTAAGGTGACGCGGACGCCCTCCCTCATAGGCCTCTCAAATCCTTCTTTTCACAGGACTCTTGTCGTACATGGCGTGGGAAGGAAGGGGGGGGGGGATGGGAGAGGGAGGACGGGGAGAGGGGGAGGGAGAGGAATTGAGGGGAGGGTAGAGGATGAGGGGGGAAGGGGGAAGGGAAGGGGAAATGGGGGGGAGAAGGTCTTATATGATTCAGGGCATTAAGGTCGCACGCCCATGTTTTACGACGGAGAACAACGGGAGGAGTCCGCGGGCGTGAACAGACTGGGAAAGTAACTTCGCTTGGGCGTTCGGGTGAGGTCGGGTAGAGAAGGAGGAGGGGGAAGGGATGGGAGGGTAGGGGAAGGGAAGGAATGGGAAGGGAGAGAAGGGAGGGGATGGGGAGGAGGAGGGGAAAGGGAGGGGAGGAAAAGGGAAAGGGGAGATGGGGATGGGCAGGGGAGGAGAAGTGGAGGAGGGGATGGGAAGGGATGAGAGAAGGGTGGGGAAGACGAGGGGAGACATGGGGAAGAGAGGAATGTTGGATGGGAGAGGGAGGGGAGGGGAGGGAGAAGATGGGGAGGAAGGGATGGGATTGGAAGGAAGTGATAAAGCAGAGTGGGGAGGGATGGGAAGGGGGGAGAAGAAGGGGAAGAGGGGGCGATGGGGAAAAGATGATGAGATGTGGAGGAGAAGGGGAGGGGGTGTTGTGAGGAGAAAAAGGGAGAGGAGGAAAGGGAAGGATAGAATAGGGATAAAGCGGAAAGGAAGGGGAGGAGGAAGGAGGGAAAAATGAAGGAAAAGTAAAGAAGACGAAGGAGGTAGAGGAGGAGAGAAAATGGGAGGAGGAAGGAGAATAGGAGGAGGACGGGGTTAGGGTGTGGGGGAGAAGGAAGAGTGAATTCAGCTTCATAGTCAAAGCCAAATTAAATTCAAATTCAAAAAGGCTTTATTGTAATTGTTAATTTTCTTATTCTTTTTACGTAAACAACTAATCGCACGATACAACGAGATTAACATAAAGAACACAAAAGACGTTTCTAGAAGAATCTAATAACAATATCATGATTATACAAACAAACTAAAAGAAGGAGGGAGATCGTGGAATAAAGTGGGTAGGGTGGGGGTGGGGGAGGGAGGGATAGGAAGAGGAGGCAGAAGAGAAAGGGAGGGAGGAAGGGTTAGGAAGATGAGGCAGGAGAGGAAGGGAAAGGAGATCGGTGTGAGGAGATAGAATAGAGAAAAGAAAAGGAGAAACGGAGGGGAGGGGAGGGGGAGGAGGAAAATTTGAAACAATGGGAGCATGGTGTCCAGACGGTCTCCAGAGGGTGTCCAAAGGTTGTCCAGAGGGTGTTCGAGGGTTTCCAGAAGGGGGTCCAGAGGGTGTCGAGAGAGTATCCAGAGGATGTTCGAGGGTCTCCAGAAGGCCAGCACAGTGTCCTCACCTCCTCCTCCCATGAGTGCCATGCAGTTAACACGTCCATCGCCGCATGACCCTCAGGTAAACCGGGACAGTAGAATGGTTGGGCTCACGAGGAGAGGCGGTTCCGCACAGGCACCTTTTTCATCGACTCTGGCCCGCGTTTGATGGCCGCACAGCATAAAAGCCTAGCTGACGGATCCAGTCGCCCAATGAAGGCGGATTGCGTCAGCGCGGGCGGGCGTGGGAGTGAGAGAGGGCGGTCGCGTGGGCAGGATGGTATTCAGTGTGAGTGCGTGTGTGCTTGAAGGTGTATATGTATGTTTAGGCGAGCACGTAGGGGCGCGCGAGCGCGCGTGTGTGCATGTCTAGACACCAGCACGCGGCTGTTCCCAGCCGTGTCGAGGCGCATCTTCAAAGGCGTTCTTGCCTCGAGCCGTCGCCGCGATCCGTCAGCGGCGCGATGTGTGCTCCCGACGAGACGCGGGGGGCGAGGGCGTTGGGCGGGGGGAGGAGGGCACGAGGAGGTCAAAGGGGGTCGAGGAAAGGTGCTGGGCATGAGGGGGTGTAGGTTGGGGGGCGAGGGGCACGAGGGGTGGCGTCTGCGTCCGTCTTTGGCGTGGTATCCCGGCGCGTACCTTGATGCAGTTGCAGGTGCAATGGCTCTTCCGCAGCGGCTGTCACCCCCCCCCCCCCCGCTGGCAGAGCGCGGCGCCGCCTGTCTCGTTCCGTCGTTCGCGCGGGCTAAACCTCCTAATATTGTCTTTGATCAAACGCTGTCTATTTTGGAGGCGCTCTTTTGCGTCTCGCTGGCTTTTTCCTCGCGTCTCGCGCTGGCGGTCTGCTTCCTCCTTCTACTCCGTCCCCCGGCTTCCTCTCCCTTTCTATTGATCCTCTTTCTCTTCTTCTCCTCCTCTTCTTCTTCCTCCCCCTCTTCGTCCTCCGCCTTCTCTCTCTCCTTCTATTCGTCAAAGTGTTTTACCTTTCCTTCCCCTATGCTTATTTTTA
>BOPN01004386.1:5000-7500 GCA_017312705.2 Penaeus japonicus | reverse complement strand
ATAACAGAGGGCTTAGGACTCCCCCCTTGGGGGTACCGGAAACGACATGACCTTCTGTTCGCTCTTATAGCCTTGAAACACCTGGCTGACTGCCTGACTGGAAGTATCCATTGATCCACTGTAATATACGTCCCCCGATTCCCATCAGGGCTAGTTCGTGTAGGATTATTTGCCTATTTGCTGTATCAAATGCAGACTTCAAATCCAGGAAAATAGTGAACCCATTGCCTCGAAATTGACAGAAATGTTGTTATACAATTTTGAACACTCTTGTCTGGCATAAATCCATAAAGAGCTGGCGACATTTTATCTTTGATTCTAAATAATAGCCGATTTAGTATGACTCTTTCAAAAGTTTTACAAAGGCAACTAGTTAAGGAAATCGGTCTGTATTCCCCTGGATTATTTGTCTTTGGTATTGGTGTTATAATACTCTGCGTCCAGGATATTGGTAGCACACCCTTTTCATAAATGAGTCGGAACAATCGTAGAACAGGATCACCAGGGACATTTCTGAGTAGTCTAATGACGTCATACGTGATGCCATCCTCGCCAGGAGCTGTTGAATTGCCTCTGGTGAGGGCAGCATCAAGCTCGGTCTCAGTAAACGAAACATCGCAATCATCATACTGCTCAATCATCGAGTCAATCAATTCCCTCATGCCTGCATAAGATTCGCGTAAGAGAGCAGCTGACTCACTATTCAGTGAGTCAGGGCTAGATATCCTAGCATATCTGTTGATAGGCTCATTTGCTTTTTCTCGAGGATTTGGATGTGCGATTTGAGATGTCTTTTTCCCTTTTATCCTACTAATATCCTCCCATGCTTTTCCTATTGGTGTTGAGTTATTTAGTGAGTTGACAAATTTCTCCCATTTTTCTTGTTGCAATAATTCGACTCTGTCTCAGTTACTTGAAGAGCCTCCTGAAACAGTTCCAGTAAGGGAGCTGTTCTGTTTCTTCTGTATGCCTTACCAATCTTTCGAGCAGTGTGTTTTAAGGTTGATAATAGAGAATCTTTGTTATTGCTATATAAGTTCGAGGGAGGGACACTTGAGATTTCTTTACATTCTTGATTGCAATGTCTTGATACTCGTGTATCTTAGAGACCAGATTATCATTGAAGCTACATGGGCAGACTGGATAATAACTCGCGTACCAGTCGTCAATGTACTGAACAAAATCAGATATCTTGTCAACTGGGATTTTTATCCTCCTCCTCTTAAAATCACTTGTGAGCTGAGCATTACGAGGAACTTTTATCTCCGACAATAGAGCAAAATGATCGGACATTAGGTCGTCAGTAATCCTGGATGTATGCCCGGTGTCATACAAATGAAAACCAATACATCGGTCGAGAATTCCTCCACATTTATGGGTGGGCTCATCATTACCTATCAGCTGTACAAAGTCATGACTGCTTAACAATCTCGAAAGTCTCGATCCATTTCTATTGGTGCGAACGGGATCACCGAGCTGAGTGTGGCGCGCGTTAAAGTCTCCAACCATAACGGTAGGTTCTGAGTAAATGCAGTCGGGCAACGCATCTATGTCAAATAGATTTGCTTGTGCATACAGATTAATCACATTAAGCGTCGAGGTTCCAATATAGATCTTAATTCCATGGAACTGTGTACCCTTACTTTGACCTTTATGAGGCAAAACTGTATGCGGCAAGTCTTTTTGACACTTAACACAGGAGTTATGCGTTTGAAGCTTGTACGATATATAGGACAATATTTTAGGTACATGCTCACCCTTAGATAATCTGCATTCCTGTAGACAAATTACATCAATGTTATCGTTGGACACTTTCTCGCGCAGATCGGGTAATCGCTTCCTAAGTGAGGCAATGTTCCAACTCAGGAGGGTAGTCCCTTTATAATTCGGTCGCATCAGCGTTATCCATTCTTAAACTGGGGATACGTTTTTATTTTTTCTATGTGTTCGTGTACCATCTTAAAGCTGAATAGAACTTCCTGTTTATTTTTCTCTGATAAGTTCTTATTTCCTATTAGTTCTTTTACTGATTTCCCACTGAATGATCTAGGGACAGTTTTTTTCAGTAAGCTTTCAGCTTCGTCCTTCGTCATCCCCTGCTCATTTTTTGTGCGTTCCTTTTATCACTTATTCCTATAATTTTTTTTCAGTTCATTAATCTCGGATCTTCGTATTTCAATTATTTCTTTTAGTTGCTCAACGGTTTTTGTAAATTCACTCGTGCTTTTTTCGAGAGCAACTACAAATTTTTCTGACATGTCCTTGACCGTTTTATCAATCATTTCACTTATTTCACTACACATAACTGCAGGAGCACTATCAGTTTCTCCGGCCTGTTTTGCAGTGTCTTGGATTGTGACTGCTGGTCCTTCGGCGTTATCACTGTTTTCAACTGGCCGAGCAGCCTGGCTGTGGCCTAATTTCGGCCTGTTTGTCGGCCGCTCCGACGCACCCTGGTACGCATTAACGCGAGGTACCTCACTTAATGGCGCAGCGGCCT
>BOPN01004385.1:117500-120000 GCA_017312705.2 Penaeus japonicus | reverse complement strand
TCCCCCTCTTTCTTTCTTTCTTTTTCTCTCCCTCCCCCTCTCACTTTTTTTCTTTTTCGCTCTCTCTCTCTCTCTTTTCCCCGCCCTCTCTCTCTCTCTCTCTTTCCTCCGTCCTCTCTCTCTCTCTCTCTCTCTCTCTCTCTCTCTCTCTCTCTCTCTCTCTCTCTCTCTCTCTCTCTCTCTCTCTCTCTCTGTCTTTTTATCAATACTCTGATATGAATCATTAGAAAAAGTAAGTTCCACTTTTCGTCTCATAACTTGCGAATATTGCCTTGTATATTTTCCTTTCTTTTGTCATCTTCCTCCCTCACTCCTCCAGTCCTCCCCCCCCCCCTCCACGCCTCCACTCCCTCTACTACCCCCCATGCCCCCTACCCCCGCTCTTCCTCCCTTGACCCCTCCTCCCCCTATACCCCCTCCCCCAACATCCCTCATCGTCTGTTCTTACAACTCGAGATGCGTTTGTTTTCGCCCCTTGTCCTCTTTCCTTGTATCTCTCTCATGTGTCATGAATCTCTTGCCATCGTTATCATCATCCACATGAACATTCATGGCCATATTTATTTGCCTACGGTCTTAGAATTGTCTGAATTATCTTTTTTAGAAAAATATATTTTTTTCCGATTTTTTCCCCTTACTCCTTGACCCTGGTATCTCCTCTCTTCGTGTCCTTCTTCTCTCGATCACTTCTCCTCCTCCTCCTCCTCCTCCTCCTCCTCCTCCTCCTCCTATCGGCCCTCCATACTCCTCTCCCCCATCTCCTATCGGCACCCTATATCCCTCTTCCTCCTCCCCCTCTTCTTTCTCCTTCACTCCCCTCTCTCTCTCCCCCATTGATGTTCCAATTTCATTTATCTATTTCTTGTTCGCGCTATCTTGTCATTACCAATCAGGCAGAAGAAGTTGGCTGGGATAGAGAAATCTCTCAAAGGACCCATTGGAACGAAAACGCCGCTCTGGACTCGGGATTGGCTGCCACGGGGCCCTAAGCCGCGGCGCCGCCTGCCACGGGATATTAGGCCCTATGGCGGCCTGCCTTCGCCAAGCATCCCGGGGGGAAACGGAGGCTCAGCGACGCCCCGAGACGCCTGCTCTTCCACGGAGGCAAAGGACTGCACAGCGATGGTGTTGCAGCTGTTGAGGCCGTGGTAACCAGGCTCGAGAAGGCGACGGCACGGCGAAAAGCTCCTCTTGTTCCTCTGTCGATGCGTGTCCCGGAGGTGCCGCAAGGGCGTGGCTCGGCGGAGAGGCGGGGGAGCCGGTGCGCCCCTCACAGCCGGGGTGGGCGTGTGGACCATATGATCAGCTAACACTGAGCGCCCTCGCCACGGACAATATGCTGATTGTCGGAATGATAGATGCTCCCTGCATGTTATCCGCCCGCCGCTCTTGTCCTGGGGTTCTCTGGTATGATGTGCACCGTGGCGGATTCCACTGTAATATACACTGTAGTATATTCTGACGTACTTTATAACTCGGTATATTTAGGAGATCATACGTCAGAATTCATCCTCATGGAGGGACCTTTGGTATCTCGTCATGAGGGGTTCTTCCGTGATGCTTGTGGTATGTTTGATGGTGTATTTTGGTAGAGTGGCTGTCCCGATGCATTCTGGTATGGTGTTAAGCGTTGTGCTTTCTGTTAGAGTGACTTAGTCTGGTATGAAGCCTGTCTGGTGCAAGTGTGTGCAACCTTATATAATAGGCGGTTCGATGCAATCCTGAAATTACATATGAAAAAGCAGAATATTTTGCGAACGCTTTGATATATTCTGGTGTTGAATCTACATGGTTTATTGTAGCACATCTCTCCTGGATAAATCCAATACAACTTCTTATGAATTGTAACTGATGGATCTAGTTCACTCAAAGTCTAACCTAAGTTACATCGAAATAATGGTTACGTATCATGCAGCATTTGGCATATAATATAAGTTTTTGCCTTGTGTGACTGCGCATTTCCAAATAACGTGTTTCTTTTTCATATATTTTGGCCTCTTGTTCCCCACGGAGCATTCTGATGTATTGCCCGACTTTTTCTATTCTATAGCTTTGCTCCACTGTATTTAAGTGCATTATCTGGTGTATATTTTATTTCAATGCATGTTGGTTCGTTGTATTTGATGGTGTGGAGTACCAAGTGGATTTCGTGTTTAGTATAAGATGTAGCTTATGTTACGATTTTGTATAGTTTGATGCAAAGTGTTTCCTATGTAATATAGCATAGTATGCTATCATGTAAGTTGCTATCTTGTTTGTTCTTACGGGCATTCGTCAATAATGTACCTCTTGGCACATGATGCAGACCTTGACATCTTCTGCTGTAGTTTGTACCCTGGGTGTCACTCAGTGCAATGATCGTCGTGGCATATTGCTATGCAGGATGCGCTCTTATTAATCCAGGGTACTAGTATATACCTGTGCAGTGTCCCTTGGTATAATGCAATCTGGCGCCGTTTGATGCAACTTTTATCCTGTTACATTGTGCATTGTGGTCCAT
>BOPN01004385.1:102500-105000 GCA_017312705.2 Penaeus japonicus | reverse complement strand
GTGGGAGCGATTTCCACGGCGCGTTTTCAACCGGGATTTTGTGTTTTATTATCCGTAGTCCTTTTTAGTTTGAAAGGTTTTAGAATAATGGAATGATGGGGATTTAAAGAGTAAAAGCAGACACGTTACATATGAAAGGGTTATCACGAAGGAATCGTGAGCACCAATTGATATATCCCCCTCCCCCCCAAAAAAAAAAAAAAAAAAAAAAAAAAAATACAGAGTTTGTAATCGCTGATGTGGACTGAGTGTCCCCCTCAGAGTATATACACATTCAGGAAATAGTGTAGAGACCCAGCATGGGAGTGGCGCCGCTCGACTGCGTCAACGGAATTTCCTACTCCCCGTAAGCGCCAACGAATGGAGGTCAGATCACAGCAATTGCCGGTGGGAGGCTCAAGAAACCTCGACTTCCTCCTGGTATTTTAAACCCTCGCCCTTTAGCAAGACAGAACTGTTCATTCAAGCATATGAAGATAGTTTTATTTATGTCTATCTCCTTGGCTTTACATCCTCTGTAGTTGTCACTTTTACAGGTCGTCTCAAACATCGAAGTCAATCATATAAGGAAGAACTTTTATTTGTCTCTCGATCATTTATCATTCAAATGATATCGAGCAAAACTGGGGAACAGTTAGACACACATTCTGACACGACGTTACCTCGAGTGACTGAAATCCCACTCCGATACTTCCGCTAGTATCTTCAATGCTGTCAAAATGTTTTCTTTTGTGATAAAGACCCTTTGGGATACCAAGCGTCTGCGTTTTTTTTCTAAAGGATATATAAATATTTAATGAAAATATACAACTATAAAAAATATAGTATATATATATATATATATATATGTATATAGTATAGTTTCAACTATATGAAAATATACATTATATTTTCAACTATATGAAAATATACAAAATAATCTAATGACAAGAGGAGAGCAAAATGCAGTAGTTGGATATGTACATTTTATTTCGTTTTATGTAAACATTCATTTCAACACAACAAGGGCATGAACACCATGGAAATGAGAATTTATTATGTATGAATAAATCATTAGCGATATCCAGCACACTCTATGGGGAACACTGACAGGCGAAACTACCTACATAAAATAAGAGGTTTGTACATTATGAACGTCGGCATTTCCAGGAAAAGGACTTTGGCATCCCTTGTTCGGAAAAATCTCTGGTTAATATGAAAATATGACATCTTTGGAAATGAATCCTTTGGCTAGTATCGACAAACAAGTTTTCGGGGTTAGGATCACAGCTGAACAGTCCCGTATTCTCCTTCGGTTGCAGTTGCTGAGATTGGATGTGAAAGATCACTTTAAAAATATAGAAGACTTGTTTGTGACTCGAGAATGTGGACTGTTGAGGTGTTCTCTTAAGCATCTACATAAAAAGGAATTCAGAGATCGTTTTTTTTTGTTCATGTGAAGTATATGTGCCAGTATATATGATTTTTTTTGTATGTTTGTTCTCAAAAGAATTCCTATTTTTTCTTTTTTTTTATTTCTCTCTCTTTAAATCTTCAAATTTACAAGAAAGGATTTACAGACTAGAAAAGAAAATATTCGAGGGACGCTTTACAGGAGGTTAGGTACAGCACATCCGAGTCAGGCCTCGAATGCGGCGGCGTGACGTCACAGGTACAGTGTAAACAAAGCCGACAATGGTATAATTCATCACAATAACGGGGTCCGAACTTCTACACCTAGTCATTATCAATTCATGTTCATTATTTACACATATTTACAACTTGCTCGAGTGAGGGGGGGGGGCACCCAAATAAAGCTCCCCCTTTAAGTACTGGAAGATTAAAAAACACTTCTACGATACTGGGCTCGATCGACTCCTTCGTCGGGAGTCGGGAGTCGGGCGGCGGTGACGAGGCCCTCTGGCGTCGGGCGGCGCGGAGGACCCGACGGCGCCCCGACGAGCTCGTCCTTCCACCTGGACTCGGCTTCTGGCCAGCCTTTGCTCGGACGACCGGGACCTGGCGAGCACATTTGCTATGTACAGCCCCGCCGTCGTCGGCTTTCTCTCGAAGAACCCCGCGCTTCGGCTTCCGGCTTCGTCGAGGGCCGGATGAATTTCTCGCGCAGGAGTGGCCGTCACGTTACATGTTATCAGTTTGGTCAGACACAGCGTGACGTCGATCCTGTGTGCGAGGGCGTCCGGCAGGCGACCGAAGGGCCCGGAGAGAACACCTCTAACCGCGACAGTTCCTGCTGCCGGCGCCTGACCAATTCACCACATGAAATGGCTATGGGCCAACATACACCAAGGGTAACTTGACTAGATCACGACTACATATACAATGGATATCACTTATGAAGTGGGATGATATTTGCCCACGTTAGACTAGAGGGCGGGACTAGACGAGTAAAACTGGCACGGAGCCGCAGCTAAGCTTACTTCCCACAGGAACCTGTAGGAGTCATCACAGCAGCCCGTGGAATGTGCATTCTTTGGTTCTGTTTCGGCCTCGCGTGAGT
>BOPN01004385.1:95000-97500 GCA_017312705.2 Penaeus japonicus | reverse complement strand
ACAAAAACGAGTCCGGAAATGTACATTAGCCCAGGGAGGAAAAAGGGGGTAAAGTTAGGAATCATTTGGAAGGAAGTAATCCAGCTTAACGAGGTTGAACTGAGGGAGGCGGCGGCGGCGGAGCTCAGGCGGGACGCGGGAAAAAGTCCCTCTGGAAGGGCTGAGCACACCTTCGCCCGGCGACCTGTTATGAGGATGAGTATACACACACACACACACACACACACACACACACACACACACACACACACACACACACACACACACACACATATATATATATATATATATACATATTTATATATATATATATATATATATATATATATATATATATATATATATATATATATATATATATATATATATATATATATATGTGTGTGTGTGTGTGTGTGTGTATGTGTGTGTGTGTGTGTATATATATATATATGTATATATATACATATATATATATATATATATATATATATATGTATATATATATATATATATATATATATATATATATATATATATATATATATATATATATATATATATATATATATATATACACACACACACACACACACACATACACACACACACACAAATGTGTAGCGAGAGAGAGGACTGCCCAAATCGCGGCCAGCAGAAAGGCTTCGACGCCCACGAGAGAGTTCGACCGCCCAGCGCCCACACAGGAGCCGAGCCCATACACCGAAGCCATTTCTCAATATGATATTCGAGCAGCCGCGGCAAGAGTCCTCAGCAGGCACTCCAATGCAGACGGAGAAACATTATCATAATGGGATATCGGCGCTATAGGTGCAATAATGGCGGCGGGATTGTTTGCCCTTTTTTGGGTGCCTCGTGTTCCTCTCGCTCTCGGCTCGTTCTCGCCCGCCAAGTGTCACTCGAGCGTAAACCCGAAGTGTAAGCCATCGGCTGCCACGGCCCGGCATTGCGGATTTTAAAGGATAGAAAGGAGAATAGAGCAAAGAGGGGAGAGAGACTAGCCACAAACTCACATCCAGGAATCTTCTCTGCCTTTCCTCCTCCTCTTCTCCTTCCCTGCTCCTCCTCTCCTTCCGTCCGTCCCTCTCTCCCTTCCTCCCTCCCTCCTCCCGACACGAAAAAAAGCCCTCCTTCCCAATTTCTGGTGGATTTAGAGGAGAGAGCGTGCGGGCGCGCGGGCGGGCAAGTGTTACGGTTGGCGCGCAGTTCAAACACTCCACTGTTTTATTGGCGCCCGCGGCACACTCTGCGGACCTGCAACGCCGCGCTTCATAATATCAAAGAAAATCAAGAAGATCTAGGATGCCTCCCTCCCTTGCCCCCCCCCTCCCCCTCCCTCCCCTTACTCGACCCTCCCTCCCTACCCTTCCTCTTCCCTCCCTCCCTTGGCTTTTACTCCCGAGACCTCTCAATAAAAGATGGAGGGAGGCTTTTCCTCGATGCGGCGAGCGGTGGCGGAGGAGGGTTGGTTGCGATGCTGTCTGGGCCGGGCTGAGGGCGGGCTGAGGGCGGGCTGAGGGCGGGGAATTTAGGGAGGAGAGCTGGTGTATGTGGGAATATATACACACACGACACAAACACACACACAAACTTAAAGAAAGAGAGAGAGAGAGAGAGAGAGAGAGACAGAGAGAGAGAGAGAGAGAGAGAGAGAGAGAGAGAAAGAGAGAGAGAGAGAACAGAGAAGAGAACATAGGAAAGGATTGGCAATGCATGGAGAAGAAACACGAAGCTATGACGGCGACTGCTTTTCAATTTTCTTTTCTCTCTTCTCTTCTCTTCTCCCTCTTTGTTCTTCCTCTCCTAATTCCTTTCGCGCCTTCCTGCTTCTCGTTTCTCGTTTCTCGGCTCCTTGCTCTCTCTTCTTGTTGCCTTTCCTCCTTTCATCTGCACGGCCTTCGTCTCTTTCTCTCACTCTCTTTTGCTATTCTCTTTCTCGCATTTATTCGTGCTTTTGATTTTGCTTTTATTTTCTCTTGACTTCCTTATGCACCCCCCCCCCTCTCTCTCTCTCTCTCTCTCTCTCTCTCTCTCTCTCTCTCTCTCTCTCTCTCTCTCTCTCTCTCTCTCTCTCTCTCTCTCTCTCTCTCTCTCTCTCTCTATTTCGCTCCGGCTTCCTCTCTCCTCCCCAGCCGCACCTTGGCTGGTTTCCGGCACTCTGGGTATCTTATCACGCCGGTGAAGGGGTGGCGGGGGGAGGCGGGGGGAGGCGGGGTGAGGCGGAGAGGAGAGTGGGAGGGGAAGATGGGAAGAGGAAGACTGGGAAGGGGAGGGGAAGGTAGGGAGGGGGAGGAAAGGAGAGGAGAAGAAAGGACGAGGAAAACATGGGGGGGGGGGAGGGGGGAATAACGAAAAGAGACAAGGGATTGAGAAGGATGAAGGATGAAGGTCACGGAAGGAGGTGGAAGTCACGGAATCAACGATGGTCGGTAGGGAGAGCTAAGAACAAATAGATAATAATGGGTGGAGAAGGATTAGGAAATAAAGATGAAGAGAGAGA
>BOPN01004385.1:80000-92500 GCA_017312705.2 Penaeus japonicus | reverse complement strand
TCCCCCCCTCCTCCAACTCCTTCTTCTCCTCCTCTTCCTTTTCCTCATTTCCTTCTTCTCTCCCTCTCTCCCCTTTACAGCCGAAGGGGAATTAACATGTCAGCCCATCAACGCATCACTTCATCATGTCTACTTCTGACATGGAACGCCCTCTATGTGGGGCAAGTGTGAGGGTGAGGGTGAGGGTGATGAGGGGCGGGCGGAGCGAAAATGACGTCAAAACAAAGGATACAAAATCTGAGGGTGAGGCAGATGGATGAGGGAGAAGGATGAGGGAAAAAGATGAGGAAAAAGGATGAGGGAAAAGGATGAGGGAGAAGGGTAAGAAAGAAGAATGAGGGAGAAGAACGAGGCAGAATATTGAAAGACGAGGCAGAAGGGTGACGGAGAGAAGTGAGGGAGAAGGATAAGAGAGAAGGATGAGGGAGAAGGATTAATCAGAAAGGCGAGGGAGATGGGTGAGTGTAGAGCTATTCGGACTGACGGCAGAGTAGAGTAAGTCGAGAACTCAGCCTAATCAACAAATATGGCAAGCATGGCAACGCTAGTGATCTGCCACGAAGAGGAGCGATGGCAAAGGGGCGATGGATATTATAATCATATAAAGGGAAATGGAAAGCGAAAGTGAGTGAGTGAGAGAGAGAGAGAGAGAGAGAGAGAGAGAGAGAGAGAGAGAGAGAGAGAGAGAGAGAGAGAGAGAGAGAGAGAGAGAGAGAGAGAGAGAAGAGGGATATAGATAGATAGATAGATAGAGAGAGAGAGAGATAAAGGGGGAGGAGGGAGAGAGAGAGAGAGAGAGAGAGAGAGAGAGAGAGAGAGAGAGAGAGAGAGAGAGAGAGAGAGAGAGAGAGAGAGAGAGAGAGAGAGAGAGAGAGAGAAAGAGGGAGATAGATAGATAGAGAGAGAGAAAGAAAGAGAGAGAGAGAGAGAGAGAGAGAGAGAGAGAGAGAGAGAGAGAGAGAGAGAGAGAGAGAGAGAGAGAGAGAGAAAGAGGGAGATAGATAGATAGAAACACACACACACACACACACACACGCAAGCACACAGATAATACCTACCTCACTTCCTCTTGGAAAGGGCATGGCGGAAAAGATGGAGAAAATTATTAGGAAGAGAGAGGGAGAGAGAGAGAGAGAGAGAGAGAGAGAGAGAGAGAGAGAGAGAGAGAGAGAGAGAGAGAGGGAAAAGATCGAAGTACAAGATAAGTAAATGTATTGTTAACAATCGCTTTTTTGACAGTTGACAGGATTGTGACAAGAAGAGAGGGGAGGGAGCTTGACAGGCCGAGGGGAAATCAAGAGTACGGATACGCTAGTGTTAAAGGCATCTCCATCCCTTTTCAAAAAACTGTTCTTGGCATTTAAGTGAATCCCTAAATGCAAACTTACCCAAACACACACTCAAAACAAGTGTTCTCGCTCACAACTCATACCATAACACGGACTCACACACGAAGAAATAAATAAGAAA
Source organism: Penaeus japonicus (assembly GCA_017312705.2). Classification (NCBI taxonomy): domain Eukaryota; kingdom Metazoa; phylum Arthropoda; class Malacostraca; order Decapoda; family Penaeidae; genus Penaeus; species Penaeus japonicus. The sequence goes on along the minus strand of BOPN01004385.1, from coordinate 91,030 downwards.
GAATGAGAAGATGGAAACAAACACACAAGGGGAACAACGTCAGGGGGACGGGTCTCCCTAGGGTTGTAGATCAAACAAACAAGGGTATTATCGGCTAATCATAGCATCCCAGACAAAAGTAAATGGTTTAGAACAAGTCTGTGATTACCTCAGCTTTGTTCACTAAATCTTGTTACTGTCACTCCCTCTCCCGCGCGATTATCACCTCTACAGCTGAAGCGCATAAGGGCGAAGGCTTTTTGGATTCGCCCCGCATCTGAGTCGCTCCCAAATTTGGTCATTATGGCAGTCGGCCATAAGGGCTATTCATCATCCCCATTGGTCACACGTAATGGCTGTCAGGACACTAGGCTTTATGACACATGGCCATAAAGCTCTTGAAAGGGGGATTAGGAAGTAGGATTGGCCATATTGTCATTTTTCTGTCCCCCGCGCTACTGATATGGCACACGAGGCTCCGGGGACAGACGAGGTGGTGACGGCCATGAAAATTCGGTTCCTTGTTTATGAACCCGACTCGGAACAGCTGCAGAAGCTCCGAAGCCTCAGTTACACAGTTGGTTTCTTCCGTGCCGCCGCGTCCGACACTCTATGAATCGCGCCAGGAGATACATGCATGCATAATGAGATCTCGAATATCAATGATTTCCCTTCATCGGGTCTTGATATCACAAATCCCCTCCCCTCCCACCCCTACCCCCTCATCTCCGCCCACCCAATCCCGTTAGGGCACTGAATCCCACTCACCCGGAAATCCCTCTCAAATCCCTTAACCACGCCTTCGTCAGGAGTCCCCTACCCCTACCCCCACCCCCAACCCCCCTCGTTGAACACATGCTCACAGCATCTCTCTCTCTCTCTCTCTCTCCTGCAGAAGATTCAATTCCCTCATCATCTCGAAAGGGCAGGGTCTTGTCGAATCCGAAGGGGGGGAGGGAGGGGGAGAAGACTGAGGAAGATAGAAAAGGGAAGTGGTAGTAATAAGAAGGATTACGAAGGAAGACGAGGAGGATGGAGAAGAGGAGGAGAGGAGGAGGAGGAGATGGAGCAGGTGATGGAAGAGGAGGGGGAGATGGAGCAGGGGATGGAGGAACAGGAGGAAGTGAAGGAAGAGGATGAGAGAAGGAGAGAGAAAAGGAGGAAGAAGAGGACTAGGGGTATGGGGAGGAGGAGGAGGGGGAGGAGGAAGGGAAGAATGAGGATGAAGAGGAAGAGGAGGAGAAGGAAGAGGAGGAGGAGGAGGAAGAGAAGGAGGAAAAGGAGGAGGAAGATCAGAAGAGAAGGAACAGAAGAAAGATGAAGAAGAGGAAAAGGAGGAAGAAGAGGAGAAGAAGGAAAAAATGAGAAGGCGGAAGAGGAAGACAGGGAGGAGAAGAGGAGGAACTGAAGAAGGAGGAAGGAGAAGAGGAGGAAAAAAGATAAGGCGGAAGAGGAAGACAGGGAGGAGAAGAGGAGGAAGACGAAGAGTATGAAAAAGACACGAAAGAAGAAAAGAAGGCAGAAGAAGAAGAAGGAGAAGAGGAAGAGAAGGCAGTAATGAGTGAGAGTAACCTTGGGTTCCCCGACTCATCTCGTCGTAGCGATCTTTTATACGAGCGATGACATTGAATCGTCGCGCCAGAAGCTCTGACGACTGACTGACAGCAGGATCCGCCTCGACGAAAGGAAAAGGAGGAGGCTTCGGCTCAGGCGGGGTGGGGAAGAGTCTCTGGCGGAAGAGAGGAAGAGAGAGAAAGAGAGAGAGAGAGAGAGAGAGAGAGAGAGAGAGAGAGAGAGAGAGAGAGAGAGAGAGAGAGAGAGAGAGAGAGATATATATATATATATATATATATATATAAATATATATATATATATATATATATATATATATATATATATATATATATATATATATATATAGAGAGAGAGAGAGAGAGAGAGAGAGGAAGGCCGAGCGAGGGGGAGATCTGAGGATGTGGTGTGATTGACAGATCAAATACAATGAGTGACAGGCCGTCGAAGGGTTACGGTGCGGTCCGTAATAATTGATATTTAAACAACACCAACTGGGGGAGAGATAGACTAAGAGAGAGAGCGAGAGAGAGAGAGAGAGAGAGAGAGAGAGAGAGAGAGAGAGAGAGAGAGAGAGAGAGAGAGAGAGAGAGAGAGAGAGATAGAGAGAGAGAAACCTCGAAAAAACATCACTCCCACATCTACCTCAAGAAATGATTAAGAAAACACAAGATTAATACATAAAGAGTGTGTGAATATAGACCGATAGATAGATATATTCACAATCTTGTTGCTACTCGTTCAGACATGTTCTGCCACATTTTGCCGCCCCGCTGTTACCCTCACCGACTGGCGCCTCTTTCAATAATCTCATCAAACACGTATTCCCCATAGACTCGTTAGCGGGCTAGAGCGAGCGCGCGAGCCTCGAATTAACATGGCGGCCACGACCGGCTCTTGTGTAATTGACTCTTGTCTCGGTTTCTGCTTGCCACGCCGATTTCTGTCTTGGGTATGGCGTCTTTTGCTTGTCGGGTATTAAGAGGGATAGACAGAGTGAGATTGATTATGATGACCTACTGTGGTGTTGATAACTTAGTGGCTATGATGACCCTACTGTGGTATTGATAGTGGCTGTTATTTTACCCGTGGATTTGTTTTTGTTTTTGAATAACTTACATATGAGAGTGATAATGATAGTTTGAGATCCCGGAGAGTGACGGCTGCAACTGCCATGAGACAAATATTAGCGAAAAATCTATCGCTTAAGCTCCCCAGATCGGGTGATTACACAGCGAAACAAATCCTACAGATTGTGGTAATCGCGAGCCACTGAGCAGATGTCTTAGTGGAGATCATAATCATTTACGATTCATCTGTATTCACGTATTAAACTCTCGTATGAATAACAGTAAATTCCTGACCCTAAACCCACGTCCTTGAGTCGCGTAAATCCATGCCGCATTTGCGCGCCATTCATAGTAGGGGCGAGGCAGAGGCACCCCCAGCGTTGCCAATACCAGCCTCTCGCTGAGCCATTTCACTCAGCGTTATCAACGTTCGCTTTCGAAGGCCGAGTTGAAGGCAGAGATGCAAACGCACCCTTTTAAAGAAAGCGGTTTGGGCGGTGACTTCTATTTGAATCTAAGGGCTAAGAGAAAGGCGGCGCGGGGCAATGAGAAAGGCGTGAGCGTTCGTAACACTGATTGTAATGCTAAAATCGATGTCGAGCATCGCCTGGAGGGGATTCGATTCTCCTTTTCGGTTTTTGTTTTAATGATGAATGCTGAACTGATTTTAATTGTTAATCCACATACCGCATTCAGGATCATAATCCCACCATTACTATTTCTCTCTCTCTCTCTCTCTCTCTCTCTCTCTCTCTCTCTCTTTTCAAAGGCATTTTCAAAATATGTATACATGAATTTGGAGGCGGAGGATTCTGCAGTTAACACGCAGTAAAAGAGTATGCAAGTCTCCTCCTTTTGAAACATATAAGCGCGATACAAACGCCTTAGTCGACGCATCACGAAAGCCAATAAAAGGCGAATACAATAGAGGCAAAGAGCGCGACATCGCTCAGTAGCATTCGATCCTTTTAGTGGGGCTCCGATACCCCTAATTGACCGTTGATTGCGGATCAGGCCAGTACGCGGCTGAATCACGCCAATTGTTGATGTGAAAGGGGAGGCCAAAGACAATTGATGACAGAGAAAGACCAAATAGAGGGAATGAGGGAGAGCCCTAACAGCGGGGGTGCATTAAGACCCGGAGGAGGAGGAGGAGGAGGGGGAGGAGGAGGAGCGAGGGCAGAGCGAGGGGAAAGGGTAGGAGGCTATCGTCGATGTTTCTTTGTTTTAGGTCTCCGTTCGGGAACGCTCACGGTTCGGGAGGGCGGTTTTCGGGATGGGCGTGCGCGCTTCCACTTCTGCCTGGATCCAGATCGCCTAAAATAAATGATTCTTCAACTGCAGAGTCTGCCGGCGATTGCAAGGACGGCGAAAATACGAGCCAAGCCAGCGAAGAGGCCGCCTCTCCCGCCACGCGACGGCCGCCGCCCAGACAGACGCTGCATTGCCTTCGCCTGAGTAATGGCGTGTGAGCTGGAACTAAAACAACCCACGCAGAAGAGCAATTCGTAATAAAACCCCAATTTATGTCCCTCTGTGAGAAAATTGAAAGAGATATGGCTCTTCTATGAGGGCCAGATACGAAGATTGCGGCACGCGGCTGGCCTTAAAAGAGGACGGGATGGAGGGAAACGGCCCGGATTTTTATCTGCATTTCTGAAGATGCTTCGCCGAGAGTCTTTGAAGGACGACTATGAATATTCAGAATGGGAGCGTGAATATATCTTTTCAAAAGACGTCACTAATACATCATAAAGACGCACCAGAACACTGCAAGCCTCGGGGCAACATTGAAATCGAAGACTGGGCAACTTGTCTGCTCTATCACTGCAGTGTAACCCCCCCTCCCCACCCCCCACCCCCCTTAGAGAAACGCTACACGCCGGGCATCGCTAAATGGTCGCGTGTAGCCGGCGTGAACAATGACGCGAGAGAACCCATAACGATGTCTCCGTAATTACCTTAATTTGCATGAGTATGGTAATGAGCTAACTGTCGCCGACACCTCCGCCACGTGTTCGCTGCTGGCATCTTTGTGGAGGGAGGTGGAGGGAGGTGGAACGAGGGACGAGAGAGGAGGAAGGGGGTAAGGGGTAGATGAATGTGGATGAGGGGGGAGGTGGAGGGAGGGACGAGAGAGGAGGAAGGGGGTGAGGGGTAGAGAAATGTGGATGAGGGGGGGAGGTGGAGGGACAAAGGAGGAGAAAGGGGGTGGGGGCGGGTAAAGGGATGTGGATGAGGGTGGGAGGTGGAGGGTCGAGGGAGGAGAAAGGGTGGTGGTAGGTTAGAAGGTGGATGAGGAATGGGGATGACGGTGGAAAGTTGAATAATGAAGAAAGTGGAATGGATTCAGAGGCAAGTGTGGAGAAGAATGAGAGAGAAGAGAAAGATGGAAGGATAAGAGAGGAAGAAGAGGGAGTAAAAGGAGTATGAGGAAGGTAGAAAGAGAGAGAGAGAGAGAGAGAGAGAGAGAGAGAGAGAGAGAGAGAGAGAGAGAGAGAGAGAGAGAGAGGGGGGGGGGGAGAGAGAGAGAGAGAGAGAAAGAAAGAGAGAGAAGGGGTAACCCAAAAAGAATAAAGAAAACTAGACAGAATAAGAAAAGAAGAAGGACGAAGAAGCAGACAAGGAACCAGAGTGAAGAGAAGGAACGTAACAAGAAAGGCAAACAAATAAACAAAACAACAAAATGAAGGATGAGCGAACGATAAGGGAAAAGGATCGGATAACATGGTATTCCTCCGCCGTAAATCTTTACCGCTCGCACTGCGATGAGTCTTATGAGGTGGAGTCTCATGAGGGTGAAATCTTGTGTGGGCGGTCTTATGAAGGTGGAGTCTTGTGAGAGTGGAGTCTTATGAGAGTTGAGTCTTATAAGGGTGGAGTCTCACGAGCGTGGAGGTGGAAGGGCGAGCGCACCACCCGAGGCCTGAGCGCAGTCACGCTCCATTGCGCAGTCATCCACCCTTGACGTCATCACAGTCATCTGATTCATGTGACGTCATCACGATATTCCTTTGGATTCCGCATACGGACCTCAGATCTCTCTATGACGTCACCGTGTTCCGTCTAGGTGGACTTGAGAGAGAGAGAGAGAGACAGAGAGAGAGAGAGAGAGAGAGAGAGAGAGAGAGAGAGAGAGAGAGAGAGAGAGAGAGAGAGAGAGAGAAACAGGTAACTGATGCCATTAAATAAAAAAGTTGAATGATAAAAAAGTAGTCTCACTTTCTCAGCTGCTTGAGAAACTTGTCATATCTATTTCATGTCTATTCATCGACGTGACGTTTTGAAACCAATACTAGGAATGGCATGTAACCTATATATATTCTCTAACAATTTGTAAAATGTATGGTATTTGATTCTTGATTGACGAGAGAAATAAAAGCCATGATTCTCTGCATGTCTTTTCCGACGTCGTGAGTTTCATCTCGAACCTCCATGATGAATCAGCAAGTTTTATCCGACCGGTTAAACATTCTTCTTTACTACCGTCTCTGCCATGTACTGAGGGAAGCCCTGTACTATGCTTAACTTATGCTATACAAGGGTGCAATATGGGTGCAAAGAAGTTGATGTTGATAATAAAATATGAAATCTAGCGGATGTGTATCATGCAGTACTGGAACACCCGCTTGTCTGTGGACCTACACACACACACACACACACACACACACACACACACACATTTCCACCACCATTAACTCCAAATGCATTTGAAAGCCCGTACAGAAAGAAAAATCGTTCATTCTAGACACTCTACCTAGTTATAACCCCCCCCCCCCCTTCCAAAAAAAGGAAAAGAAACAAGAAAACTCAAAACGAAGATAAAGAAAATAATGAAGAAAAAAAGAAAACATAAACCAAAAAGGAAGTAGAGGTATGGCAACCTTGTTATGGCATGTATATTAGGTATTCCCCACAGGTCTGACTGCACTGCCGCAACAGTTTGGGGCGGCTGATCACACAGGCACGTGTAGCTGCATTGTTAACGACGTCACTGCCACCTGCGTTCCCCTACCCCCTACCCTACCCCCTCCTCCCACTTTCCCCTACCTACCCTCTCATGTCTACCCCTGCCCCTGCCTCCCCCTCCCATCCCTGCACCTCCTCCTCTTCATCGCCATGCGTGCGTGAGGTAGGCCTATGTGCTTGCCTCGCGCCGCCTCTCGCCCTTGTTCGGTCTCATGGTGTCATGCATGGTTAAAAGGGGAGGCAGAGGAACGCTGAGAAAGGAGAAAATGCAGATAAATAGATGGAAATGGTGAGAGAGAGAGAGAGAGAAAGAGAGAGAGAAAGAAAGAGAAAGAGAGAGAGAGAGAGAGAGAGAGAGAGAGAGAGAGAGAGAGAGAGAGAGAGAGAGAGAGAGAGAGAGAGAGAGAGAGAGAGAGAGAGAGAGAGAAGGGGCAGAGGTGTAAGAGAAGGGATTGATGAAATGTGGGAAGAAGAGAGAGAAAGGGAGACAGGTAAACAGAGAAAGAGATAAAAGAAGGTGAGAGAAGGAACGAGAAAGGGAAAAGGAGTGAGGAGAGAGAGAGAGAGAGAGAGAGAGAGAGAGAGAGAGAGAGAGAGAGAGAGAGAACGAGAAAGAAGAGACAATAAAAAAGAGAATTTTAGGTAAACAAATTAATACCTAAACAGAAAGAGCAAGAAATACGAGGTACCGCATGAAACAAGACAAAAACAAACAAACAAACGAAAAAAAGTATGACGTACACGTATTTACATATTTCCATTAAAAAAAAATATTCCTACGCTTACATAATTCTAGAACAGGATGCCGGTTATTTTTAGTGTGTGTGTGTGCAGGGATCGGCGCAGCGTTACGTAATTCCCCGAATTGTTTGGCCGCGAAGCCCAAATGCACCATCGGTTGCCAATTGCGATTAAAATCAGAGCAATGACGCGTGACATACCCGGGATGTTTGTTCAAAATAAACATATGAACAACACGTGACATAAATACATGTATAAAGCCCTTGCAGAAATCAAGAATAATTACTGTTTCGCCAAATCTGGCAACATCCACCCAAAATAATAGATATTCACAAACAAACAAATACTGAACCATCTGTGTGTACAGACGGAAGAAGAAACAAAACAAAACTAAAACAAAAAAAGAACAATGAAAAATAAACAAAGTTTAGCCGAACAATGAAAAACAAATGAAGTTAATGGTACGGGGGGAGGGAGGTACATTTATGTCCTTGTTGCTCTGGAAGGTACAGACGGGCCCGCATTGTACACTTGTTAAGTTCCGTTGATCAGGTCATTAGAGGTCAATCACTGGCAATGTATAGGGTGTTTAGCGACCATATGGACGGCGAAGAAGTAAAAAAATAAAAAACAATATACAACAGTGACTGAAGTGAAAGGCGAAAATGGAAATAAACATGAAACAGCAGATGATGTTTGGAAGACACCATATGGCACCCTCACCTCTTCTTGTTTCCTAACTTAAAAGGTTTATATTCATTGTTCGGGGGGAAAAAGAGACAATATTCCGTGAACTGATTGTTTAGGAGACTCGAGATGGAGATATAAGTATTATCTCAATTACTATATTACTGTAATTTACTAATTCCTCGTTGTTATTAAACATGACTAGCTTACATCCTCAGCATCGATATCGTCATTTCCTCAAATAGTATATAAAAATAATAACAAGCGAACACGGAGAAGAAAGGAAAAGTCAAAAATTATACACATAACTTTCCAAACGATGACAACCTCTTTAACATCTCTCTCTCTCCCCCTCCCTCCCCCCCTGCCCTCTTCTCTCCCTCCTCCCCCGGCTACAGGCTACCATCCTCTTTATGTGTATCCGCAACAAATAAACAGGATCACAGAGACCGGCTCGTGTTACAGGCGGCGGCGGAGGCACACTTAACCCGCAAATCTGTGACGGATCTTTTACAAGTGGTCAGCTGATCCCTCTGTTCGGATTCGCGCTCGGTGGGTGGCGGCTTTGACTTCGGGTTCGTCTTCGTCGGTTGGAATTGGGTGTTTTATGCGGTTTGAATTTGAGATTGGATCTGTTTTCAAGTGACGGTTCAAGTAAAGGGATGGATTTTAGTTTAGAATATCTATCAAATGTGGGTTGTTCTGAAATAAGAGTTGAACTTCTTGGCCGCTCCAGGGAGTTGAGACCAAGTAACAGTCCCTTTGGGAAAAGGTAGAGCAACATTTGAAGAGTAACTAATATCGCGGGTTGAACAGCCAGCCAGAGAACCTTGAGGTAATTACTGTATTTGTTGTTGTTATTGGTATTAGATGTAAAACAAAAACATTATGGAGGCAATAAGCATGAGATCTACTAAAGACACATGATAACGATAATGATAACAATGATAATATTAGGATAAAAATTGATGATGAAAATAACTACACTAATAATAGCAATAACCGTAATGATAACAGAACATGAGTAATCTATAACATTAGTGATGATACTACTACTAACTAAAAATCACAGTTCTAACAATCAAAATGTTTAATAGGCGAAGAAACTGAGAAATTAAATTGAGAATTTCGAGAGAGAAGATACGATGGTGACCCCGTCTATAACATACCTGGCTGGCGAAGGTGGGGGCTGTGCGCATCCAGGGAAGACTTGGTCATTCCGAGTGTGTTGTGAGGGTACCCTGGAGGGAGAGAGGGGGAGGGGGAGAAGACAAAAGTTAGTTTTAGAGCTCTCTCTCTCAGTTTTACAGATCATGTACATGAAGGCTATGACAGTTATACTACTGGTGAAGAGGGAATCTATGTCTGGCGGCAGGATACGAGGGAAGGGCGTTACAAAATGGTGAATATTTCCTGGTCGCGGAGATAATAAGGACTCGTAAATCCATTCTGTTAAAAGAAAAAAAGAAAAAAAAAATGCAACACCTGTCACTCTCTTTGTCGCCCCTCACTCAACACTGTTGCCCCGCCCCTCCACCACCCCTCCCCCCTCCCTACCCCCTTCACTCTTAGCCCACCCTCCCTCGGACGGCATATGGCAGTAGACACTCCGTCCCGCCTTGATTTTCTCCGTTTGTCTGTCTGTCTGAAGGTGTTATTATACTGTCGGTTTAAGGCTGTTGCTGTCTGTCTAGTCTGTTTTGCATGGCTGTCTTTCTCCTGTCGGTCACTCGTCGGATCCCTCTGTTGGGAATACTTCTAGAACCTTCCACTCGTGACCAGGCTCCATCTACCCCTTCATCCGCTCGAGTGATCCATCAGCCTCTCCATCCGACGACCTATCTATCCACACGATCATCCATCAGTCTTCATCGCCAGGCTAGTTTTCCCTCGACCTTCGCTCACTCTAATACTCATCCTATCAACCTCCCTTCTCCCTCACCCTAGATTCGACCCTCTTCCGCCCACCCCCCCCTCCTTCCCTCACTCCCTCCCCCTCTCTTTCCCATCACCCTTCCCCTCCCTCTTTCCCCTCTCGGCGACCCCTCAACCCGTATGCATGAGTACCTCTTAAGCAATGTTCCTCGCTAGGTACTCGCTTTAGTTGCGACTGCAGGGTGGCGGGCGAGGGGCGAGAGGGGAAGGGAGGGGAGGGGAGGGGAAAGGGAGGAGGGGAGAGACGAGGAGAGGAAAGGGAGCCGAAAAGGGGGAAATAAAACAATAATGTTAATGGAGGTATAGCAAAAAAGAAAGAAAGAAAAAAAAAAAGATCGCAAAAACACGGTCAAAATTCCTAAATATTAACGATAATGTTCAATATTATATCACATAATAATACTAAGCAAAGATAACAAGAACAAGAAAGATGTACGACTTTGCCCTCAATAAACAAACAGATATTCACAAATGATTCGACACCGAAAACAAAATGCACAGTTTGTATTGTGGTAATACCATTCGGTAGTATGTCAGTTTGTGTGTGTGTGTGTGTGTGTGTGTGTGTGTGTGTGTGTGTGTGTGTGTGTGTGTGTGTGTGTGTGTGTGTGTGTGTGTGTGTGTGTGTGTGTGTGTGCTATATGACAGTGTATGCCTATGTGAAATAATTCTTGTCTCAAACAAGATCAGAATATTTACGTTCCAAAAGCACACCAAATCCACGCTCAAATCATACTCTTCTAAACTCTTGCCTAATCTACCCCTCAGTTATCGGCATGGCGTGTGTGCTGCCGCTGTCTTATCTACCTTCTACCTCTCCTATTCCTCCCCTCTCCGCCACTCCCCTCTCCCCTCGTCAACCGTTTCCTGTTTGCTTGAGTCTCCCCTCTCGGTCTCTTCCCGCCAGCTCTGTACGCTTTCTCTCGCCGAAGCAGTTTTATTGTAGTTCTTCATTTGTTTCCTCTCTGTTTCGGAGGGGCAGAAATTGGAGCTTAATTCCCACGAAGCAACTATGATTCGCTTCTGCACTGTTTTCTCTTCGTCTCTCCCCTCGCCGTCATGTGGACACGGACTTAT